>JAUJEN010000227.1:0-168799 GCA_030448925.1 Citrus cavaleriei
ATCGTGTAGCCGTTCAGTTACATGTTACTGAGTTAATCCGTTCTGCTTCTTTCTACCTGCAGCACTATACTATTCTAAGTTATAATCAAAATAAAGTTATTGAACTGTTACTACAGTGTTATACATTCAATATGATGAGATTAAGTTGTATAACACATACTTGCATTCGAAAATAGATAGAAACTTGAAACTGATTTTATGTTTGAAGTCGAGGATATTTTTTTAAGCATTATATGTGTGGTGCTTCAGTGGAATGTGATGGCCAATTTCATTATATATGAAATTCATTCTGCTTTATAACCTTTTGGATTCTTGTATTTAAGCATCTCAACATAGTTCTGAGCTTGCTTGTGGTTGGAATTTTGTTCATTTATTTTTTGTTGGTGCAGGTAAATCCCCCTACTCACCAGGTCAAACTGTGATTTTGGAAGTGCAAAGTCTTGGTATATTTGGATTCTGTAAATTCACTTCGTGCACATCTGTTACTTTTTTCTTCGGTTGACTGGAAGGTTTGACAATATTATTTTGTGTGATCTTTGGCAGGTAAAAGGTGAACCAGATTATATCCTATATATGCTCAGGTATTATAGAGCACCTGAAGCTTATGTTTTTGGAGCAACTGAAGTACACCGCAGCTATTCAATATAGTCTGCTGGCTGTGTTGTTTACTGAGCTGATGCTTGGAAAGGTGAGCAGTTGATGCGCGAGAGATTTACTGTTTGGTAAAAAAATAAAATGTCTAAATTAAGCTTAGTTAACACATTTATTTATTTTTCAGCCTCTTTTTCCCGGTGTGATGGGTGGGTTGACCAGCTGGTTGATTATTAGGTAATTCTATAATCTGAGAGTGTTTATATAAATACAATATATTTTTTGCATACATTAAATGTGTTACTGGTGGATTTTACTTTTCTTTTACGAGTAAAAACAAATCTTATGGGCCTGAAATGGCGATATTGGATTGATAACAACCTTCAAAACACACACTGAATACATGTTTCTCGATATGCATCCTATTTAGGTGAATAGAATTTTATTATGCAATGTTGTCATTGTTGAATCTTGCGAATTGGCCAATGAGGGTGCAATATTTGTCTGCGTGAATCTTGCCAATGTTTAAAATAGATGCTTGCCAAATATTTGAAATGAAGGACTTTGACTGTGTCAGAGAAATGTCAGCTGGTTGATATTTACTTGGAATACCTGCCTTTGTTTGATTAGTGTACTTGTTGCTCGATTTGATAGCAATGCTTCTCAATACCAGGGTACAATCCTTGGTTTATCTTAATCCTGTTACTTCTATTAGATGGATAAGATTTTTTGCAATGGATGTCGGATCTGTGTCTTGTTTCTCAGGTATTAGGTACTCCTAGGGAGGAAATGCATGAACCCCCAACTATACTGAGTTCAAATTCCCTCAGACTCATCACCAGTGGCACAAGGTATTAGGAATCATCAATCAATTCTTTTGTGTGAATCAAAGAAGAGATATATTTGTGTTGTGACCTTATTTAATCATAATATTTGATTATTTCGCATCTTCAGATATTCCCAAAGCGCATGCCTCCTGAGGCTATTGATCTAGTATCAAGATTACTTTTGCAATACTCTCCTTACCACAGATTTTTACTGTATGAAATAAAAAGTGCTATTTTCCAACTGTCATCATTCACTAGTTTTACACCATTTTGCTTTCCGCTCTTGGTTGCTAATCCTTTGGAAGTATAATGCGACAATTTTGAGTGAACTCCAAGGAGGTACCAATTTGGAGAACATGGAAATGAGTAGAGCTGGTTGGTAATGATTATTTGACTCATTCTAGAGGTAAAGGTATAATAATATTCAATTTTGATTGTAGGTTGGTTAGGTTTTTCAATCTTTTTTGTCTCACTTCCTTTTTGTGAGGATGGCTTTCTTATTAGCAGCGTTGGATGTTATTAATCATGGAATTGGTTTTATAATACATTTGCAATGTTAGTTGCAGGTCTGATTTTCATATTAAAACTTCTAATCGGATTGCTCATGTTAGGCTAGGAGTTATATGTTGCTGACTTTTTATGCCGATTTCTCTAAATTCTTAATTTTTAACCTCCATTGCAGCTAGATGCATTGATCCATCCCTTCTTTGATGAGCTTCATTGACCTAATGCTCGTTTGCTGCCAGTGGGCGTTTCCTTCCACCGTTATTTAACTTCAACACATAGTAGGCATTTATTTCAAAAAAGCTTCCTTTCAATAGTGTGTATTATTTTTTTAACCTGAATGCTGAACGAATTGACTGATTGTTCTTGGTACTATTTGCTTTCGTCAACCACTAGAACTGAAGGTGTACCGGTGGAAATAATGGTGAAATTGATACCAGAGCATGCTAGAAAGCAATGCCCCTTTCTTGTATGCCTTGATTTCATGTATGAAATGTAACAAAAGCAGACAAAAATGTTGGCCTTGTATGCAAGTTATGTCTGTATTGGTCGTATCTGCGTGATGTTTGTATTTGTTCCTCTTTCTTGTATGTTTTGATGTATCACTATGTCATTATGTGAAAGCAGATTTAGCGCCATATGCTGCTTAAATCTTTGCCTAAACCTCAATGCAATCAGATGCATCTGATCTCTGTATCACAACAGATTGTAACATCCTTAGCAGACAAATATAATATTTTATCTAAATGTTTCATCTGTTTCAAGAGTTCTCTGTGGTTTATACCGGTGGTCGCATCATAGAAATTCATGTAGTGGGTTTAACGTGAGCTTTTCTATTTTGTTCTGGTTTTACTCTGCTTGTCCCTTGTGTAAAGCACTTCTGCGAATGACTGAGATCCTGGAAGAGCTGCTTTGTGGCTCTAACCTTCAAAACTGGTGGCACCGATCTGAGCCTATTTCTCTTTATCCTTTTTTTTTCTTTTGTAAAATTTTTGTGATGGAGAAAATGATGGGCCTCATTGCCCAAATTGATTGGAACTCATTGTACAAATTGATTGGAAAGCTAGTTGGTCGAATGAAAACAGCCATGGCTCTTATAATTACTTTTCGTCTTGTACATAGGATTGCTTCCAAGCATGAGGAATGCGATTGTAGAACCACTTATAGATATTCATAATACATTTCTTGGATTATCATATATCAAATATCGGCATTTATTCTTTAGGAACTTGGAAGAGTGGGTTTTAAGCTTTTATTTATTTTTTTTTTTTAATGGACCATCTGAGTTCGTATATTTAGATAAGGTGGGAGATGAAAAATTGATTTAATTTTTCCACCTTCCAATCTTTAAAAAGAATGAAAAAAGAAATAAATATTTGTATATTTACCCTCGGGGTTTAATGAATGATTTCAATCACCCTCTTTGATTAGTCGCTAAAATTTGGATCATAGAAAAATATCGGACTAAAATGTTGATTCGAGATTTGCCTTCCTTATCTTTTATTACGAGGAGATTTAAACAATTGTGAATTAGATACCTCTACCTTCAAAGGATGATCGCATCTTGATTAAATAACTTCTCAAGCCACTTTCGGCCTTTGGCAAAGTGGTGAACTACAACTCTCCGGCTGACACTTGAACCCATAGCGAGTAAAGCATGTGGGGTATTTCTCTCACCGATTAAATTTGAGTGAAGGCGGTTCTTCGCTTCTAGGTCACGGTAAGCGTCGCCGAATATTTGAGAGGTTTAAATCTGGTAAAGTATTGATGTATGTTGAGTGGGTTATGTACGATTCTGTAAATATGCGTTATATTACCGTATAATATCGTTGTAATTTGACGTTAATACCGCATGTCAAAAAAAAAATAACTTCTCAGGTTTTGTATGCTTATATTTCTAATAAAGGCGTTTCTCTATAATTATTACAAAAATCGAGGGCAGTTAATGAAATTCATGCTTTCAAAAAACTATAAAAATGGATTTTGAAATAGGGAAATATCAAACAAATCGACAAAGTAATGCCGCTGGGAAAATACTATTGTGAATACTGTGACATGCAGTTTCAAGACACTTATTTCGCCAGAAAACGCCATCTTCAAGGCATCCAACACCTTCGAGCCAAGGCTCTTTGGTACGATTCTCTCAATGGTCAGTATTCCCCCCCTCTTTTTCTTTTCTAATAATGTTTTATAAAATATGCTTGAATTTACAATATCATACTCTTTCTGGCTTTCTTGATTGCAGAGACAAATCAAACCTACCAGATGGATTTCCAAAGAGGTTTGCAGCCGCTTCGTCAAAACGGTACTTTTCTTTTTTGGTTAAAATTATCCGTTATGTTGTTTTTTATTTTCATTTTGTTGAATTAATTGTGCTTCATATGGGATTTGGTTTGAAGTGTTTTTTCCCATTTGGTGATTCTTGTAAATACTTGCATCCCAAGAACAACCCCGCTCAAAATACAGCAATCAGGGTCTCAGAGGTATTTTTTGCCTTGCATTTTATTGTTTGTTGTTGATGTAGATGATATCTGTGTTCTTCCTCTTTGATGTACTATTAGCCGGCATTTTTGGAACTTTTTTTTTGCGATGCATTTCTCTTATCAGCTACTGGATTTACGGATATTAATGCTCGGTCATCATGTTGATCAAAGTTTATTTAGCTGGTGGAGAGCTCTTTCCCTGGTAAATTTACACTAGTTGCTGCTTAGGCTTGAATTATGTTAGTCAATAGCTGTCAGATTCTGATCAGCCTGTTTATTATTTTGTTTCATTCTCATGTTCACGAGACTTTTTTTTGTTTTTGTTTATTGTAGTTTAGGGCCCTTAAATCACATTAGTTAAAATTGTATCTGTTGGTACCCTTTTTTATGACTAAGTAGTTCTATAAATTTATGGATTTGATCTTTACTTTCTTTCTTTTGTTACTTTTACATTTCTCTCTGATGCTTACATTTATTGTCATTTTCATCATAGGTGATATGATGAGAGATAGCATGGGAATGTCATGGGAAATCTACCTCCGTCTTGAAGCCTCCACCTGAAGGTGGATATCCCTACTTCCTTTGTGGATTGGGGATAGTTCCGCTGTCTCATTCAGCCATCCCATTTGTTGGATCACTAATGTGAAGCTTTCATATGGTTACATGTCATGCAACATGAATGTATCCTCCATATCTGCTATTTCAGTTGTTCAGTGTGGATACTGCGTTACATGTCGTGTTAAGATATGCTCTGCATAGACCATACACTAAATGCCTATATTTTACATGACTGGAAGTCTGAAACTTGTATCAGAGTTTGGTATATCTAGTGAATGGTTATTTTATCAATATAACCCTTTTATTCAGTGGTTGAATGTGCAAGAGCTTATTCTAGAATATTAATCATTACTGGTTAGGTTTTAACAGAGATATAGATCTATTTTTCCTTTGCACTCATGAAGGATTAACTAAGTAGATAATTAAGGTGAAAGAAAAAATATGAATCAATAATCTATATATCGGTAATGCACTGCAGTGTTTATACATCCTTGCCATTCCTTCTGTTTACTGCTTCTTTCAATGACGCCTTGTCTTGTCTCATCTTCTAGCTTCTGCTGGATTCTTCGGTGTTATTTTGTTGCACAAACATGTTTCATCAATCTCCTTCATCTTTTGGATAATGTGATCCATCTGACACAGACTGAGGTTAGACATGAGGGCGTGAGTTGTGCTTCAGAACAATAAAGATTAAAGAACACAAAGGCGAGGCTGGCAAAGAGTACACACATTGTGGACAATATGAGTCGCCTTTATCAATCCTCCTCATAGCTCAAACTTCTCTCTGTTGCCAGTATATCCCACACAAATGGCCCATCTGGCAATTGTGGCTTTGCATTACAGTAAAAGCTGATGGAGGTCATTGCATTAATTAAATACTGGAATGGATTAGTCCACTACATCCAGCTGTAGAACCTTGTGTCGGCTAGGACAACCACCACACCGGAAGCTGACACCCATAGTGATGTAACTATTGACACATGAAAGGCTGCTAGCGTTGGCAATGGTGCTAGGAATGTGACCATCATTCCAAAATATGTTATACACAGTGTGAACATAAGAGCACAGTCCAATACCTCATAAATTCTGAGCAGATCTTGTTCCAATTCCTGCCATGCCATTGCCAATCCCAACAACTGCAAGTTGCAACTAAAAAGTAAGAACCTCACCCACTGCCCATGATATTGTATAAAAGATTGGATGATACATTCTAGCTCTCTTCTCTCAAAAGTAAACCAACCTATCTGTGCCTATCTGGGAAATAACATTGTTGGCTGAGATCACACCAATGAGTATAACTTGCATATAGATGCAAAGTGAATGTGAAGTTATACCAAATATATCCTTGTATTCAATTCGAAAATAGAGAGATCGCATTAGAATATCAATCATTGTACATCCTGTAAGTCTGCCATTTGTATATTGCACATTCCTCTACCAGAATCTTTGGGTTCTTACAAGTACCAAAATGGCTTGCCAAGAATATGGACTTGGATAAGTAGCATATGAATCCTTTCATTTTCTGTTCTTGGTGAAATTCTTTATGTTGGAAATTTCATTATAGTTGATCTCTAGCAAGGTGTTAGCCTTGTAAATTTCTGCAGACTTTAGTGAAGGGGTGCCCCTTTTGTTATTCCTAAGCCAACAGCCCCATGATGTACCTAACTGGACTTTCTCTTTTGAATATCTTGGGTTCTTGGGGATTGACAAGAAATAATCCAGTATTATGTCGTTGGTTAGATCCTATTGGACCAAAATATGCTTGATGGCCTTCCTTTGTTAGAATGAGAGCCAGGTCAAAGAAGAACTGTGCATGCATAGGGTGTGTTAGAGAGGCAATAATGGCCCGACCTGATTTGACACAGAGAGATATTGAGGATGGTCAAAGTTCCTATGGTATCAACCCCAGATACTGGTTCTTGAGAAGGAGGATACTTGGGTTTTCAGCCAGCTCAACTGCAATGGTAATCTTTTTGGCTATTTCAAATGTTTTTCCTGTGGCATCATGAAGGGAGCCAACTAGTTGGTTGGAATAAGGAAGTAAACCAAGTTGGTTGAGAACCAGCTCAACATGGATGTGACGGCTCAAGGCATTGACTGTTTTTCCAAGATGGAGTGCAGCACTGAATTGAATGGATTCACTTACAGAGTAAGTTTGGTGAGCATCGAGCTTCTCAACATAACATAGTAATCTAGAAAATGAAGCACCTGGTGGGAAGCCATTTACCAAGACGTTGCCGTTGAGACTGCCAGTAAAAGGTATCCTTTCAGCCAAGCATTGGAGGAGTGTTACCTTGCTTGTTCTAGAACCACCTAATAGAGCAAGCATGTTTTGGGGTTTAGCATAGCATGTAACATAGCTGAAAAGTGGTGTACTTTCATTTGATCCTTCTTCATACCTGATGCACAGATAAAATGTTGTTATTTGAGATTACTTGGGTTAAAGAGTCAGCGGGATGTTTTCTGTTATGTTCCCGAAAATCGGATGAAATATGGAAGGATTGCAAGTACAAAGGATGGAGGAACACACCTTGAAAATGTCAGACCCTCAAATACGAAAGTCACTGGCTCCACCGGGATGCCTTTTCCATTCATCTCCACATCAATGTAAAATTCCTTAATTCCTTCATTCATGTGGTTATATCCTGAATATAATTTCTGCGGCACAGAATATCCAGAAAAATCCTCTGAATTATAGCTACCACTACTGCATGATGACTGAAATTTGCTGTGTGAATAATCCTTGGAACTGTGAATTATTGGAGTCTTTCTGAGATGGGGCAGTGACTGACTTGCTCCTGTGAATTCTATATTCCTGAGCCCCACTAATGCCAAGAAGTTGGCAAGTACTGTCCAGCCCAGCAGAATAGCATAAGATAGCCAGGGTCTCTTAGCAACTTCAGAAAGCTTATAAAAGCTTTCTGACATTGTTGGGAATTGGTCACAGAAAGGAAGTTGGCCAAGGTAGTTGGTGCAGGGGTCTGTGTAGCCTTCATTGAACTGGCATTTGCAATACAGAATGTTTGCCCAGTATATTGGATTTGCATAGATGAGCCATTTCCAGTAAATTGGGACATTGGATGGATAGATTGCAAAGCCACTGAAGTGTAGAAAGATTGAAACTAGTAGACCTGTGTGAAATACACAATACTGAAAGTAGTTACATATACTTACCACTTAAACCATCCTGATCTGTTTTATATCTCTCTCAGATTGATGCTTGTGATTTATTTATTTATTTTTAATTTTTTGTTCACAGCAGGTGAAACAACTTGGAAAAACTTTGTGTTTTCTAATTTAGATAGATCATTAACTTATGGTTATTTACACCATGCAGCTTATTTGAGAATGCCTGGATTACAATTTTGTTATGCAACATGCTAGCCTAGGACCTTGATTTAAAACTGTTGAACCTTGGAGATCTAGTAGTCAATAGTTCATACTACTGTTAAGAAAATAACCTGTTTTTTCATGATTATTTTCTGATTTGGTTTTAGTTTTGTATTTATTGCTTTTTTTTTTTTTTTTTTTCCTTTATTTACATTTTTTCGTTCTCAATAAGGTTATTGGAAAGCTAAATACCTGCCAAACCATTCCCAACTTCTGGAATTGAAGATATGGCACTCAAAAAGAAGAAAACTGATGAACCAAAGTATGCTATAGCCCTGCTAGAAAATAAACACAGAGAGTGTATGCCAGTGCCTGCAAGAATCACAGAAGATAAGTTTTCTGACGGATATTTCTTTTGAGGAAAGAGAATTGAGACCGTTACTTTATGAGTGTCTATGGGAGATTGACTATGCAGTGAGCAACTACATATGAAGAAGTTCTGAAGAATCTTTGTGCCTTATGCTTGTAAAATATTGGTCATTGGAGCATGCATAAAGGTAGCTATACCAGATTAATGAGCATTATGCTCATAGTGGATACAAACCCAAGTGAGCATTATGCTCGTAGCGGATACAAACCCAGGTGCCCTTACTGAGTTCATTTGCTGTTGGTTGTACTCATCACAAAGTTTATGGAACAGGGATCCTGCAAACATGTCCAGCACGATTGCCTGCCAAGTTCAGGGATTAATCAGTTTTTCACTTGTATCAGTTTCTGTTTGTGGCTCTCTAAAGCATCATGTAATGTTAGGTTGACATGGTTAGATGATTCTTGTTGCAGGCAAAGTGTGGAGAATGTGGTAAAATTTGATCTGCCGTAGCCTTAATTTCATTAAAGCACGAAGTCTTTTGGCGATCTTGATTTTCCTCCTGACAAGAATCTTTGTGGATTTCCACCATGTCTGGACAAAGGGTCTTTGGAACTGCTCCCATATAGTGTGGTACTCATCTTCCTGTAAGCTGGAAAACTGGTCAGTCATAGTAGGCAATTTTCCTCTATTTATCAATATATGTTCTAGCCCCTGCTGCATGCTCATTTACATTAAATGTCATCTCCTTGTTGACTTCTTTGTCAGTGCAAAACATTAATTCTTTACCTCATCTTTGTAGCGCTCAACTTGGAGACGAATGTGACCCTGTGCTTTCTTGAACATTGAGTATGCATGTGAGGCACGCTTGTGCTTGATATTTTGAGGTACCACAGAAAGGTATTACATTTCTTCATTGTTAATGGATATTGCTTGACGACATCTCCAACTTGAACCCTTCTTGTACTTTCTATTCCTCCTGAGTGGGCTATTTTGGTAGAAAGCTTGGCAACCACGATTCTGCAATGAAGGAACTCATTATTGCGGTTTGTTTTAGTATAGTTAATTGGAGTACTCTGGAGAAAATTTGAAACTTCTTTTGTTCTTAAACCCCTTGAAATGCATTTGTTGTAAGCACAGTAGCATATTTCTAGTTATCATATGAAATAACTTGGTTCCCTGTTTCTCGTCCTGGCTGGACATCAACGGAGCAGCAGTACTTGGATGGTGTTTTATGTGACAAACCAAAGCCTGGCTCACTTTCTATCCAATTAGGTGCTTCTTATCATCATCATTAACAATTCTCATCACATCTTTGTAGTGATCTGAAACCCTGTAACTTGCTATAATTTCATCAATGGTCAAGGGTGTTCGCTCCGGTTCTATGTACTTGGAGCCAGCTCCTGCTATAATATCTTCAAGAAACTCATTGGACTCCATATACAATGGCTTAACATAGCTGCACAAAAAACAAAAGACTCCTTTTTTCTTTTAAAAAATTCAGAATAAACTATTTCTATAAGCATAAGCATATATTATATTTGCTGCAACTAATAATAATCTACTACCCAAGTTTGGCAAAGTAAGGAATGGCATCTTGACGGTGGCCTTGGAACACAATGTGCCCATTGCTTGGTAATATGATCTTGTCGAAGAGATTGAACACTTCCTCGGAGAGTTGGGTCAATGACATAATTGCAGAAGATTGCTGAATTCTGCAGGTGGTTCTTATGGTGTCAACTAGGTCATATGTATCTACTAAATCTGACCCCGAAAATGGTTGATCATAAAGCAAGAGAGAATGTGTTCCAAGTGCAAGTTCACCTGTTGTGAGCTTTTGATGATCAGTGTCAGAGATTGCATCTCCAGCAAGTTTATTTTCTATGTCTTTTAAGCTTAAAATTTCCAGAACGTACTCCAGAAACGGATCCTGTCCCTCTACAAGTGCATGGGCAAAAAAATTTCTCATCTTAGGAGTGAATTTCTCTGGATGAAGGCCCTGAGTTCAATCCTTGCAAACTGAAGTGTCCCTCGAACTGACAGAAAAGGAGTGAAGATCACTTGAACGAATGAGAACAAATCCCATGCTCTAATCAAGGAGCGACCAATGAAAATAGAGTGACAAGTTCTAGGGCGAAGCACTCTTTACAAGAGTAAGATTCTGAATCCAGATCCTTTTGGTCTCATAAAATACATAAACTCTGTATATACGAAAAGACATTCAGTATCTGGTATCTCTTGAGAGAACATAGATGTCAGTTATTAGATTGAACGAAATTTCATATTTTACTTGTTCATGATTATATAAATTTGGTAGTTGATCGTATATATAACGTACTGTGATTAATGCAAGATCATGATCTAGTGGGAAATGTTGCTCCCGTGATATTGAGTGATATTGCTATATGACATTGTTTGGTTAATTCACAGTTTCAGCACCATTATAAAAGGTAAGCAAAGTTGCTCATTAGATTGTTTGTTGTGGTGTCACAGAACTCGTACTTGTTAAGTTGGCCACTGATGTATGCAATGATTCTACTAAGATGATGAATTTCTGAAGCAAATTTGTCATTTGTACTTCACTGCTCCCTTCCAGGATTGTGTTGTTGGTCACTTTCAATAGCCCAGCCGGAAGTTCAAGCAAAGTGCTCTTTCCACTCCCTGTAAAATTTGATTTATGAATTATCTCCTTTAAACCCATTACAATAATAATAGGTATACGAATACTTTCCATGCAAACTGAGAAGAAAATGTTATGTTATTGCTATGCGTCTCAATGTTTATTTATTTATTATATCGTTGAGAATGTGAGACATGAAACAGTGTTTATGGAATTGTTACATCAGTATGTAAAAATAAGTATTTTATATTATTCTAGTGTTTGTAAAAATAAGTATTTTCAATTTATTATTATTCTAGTGTGACAAATTATTTTGTCTGCTGGCAATAATTTTATTAGCTACCTTTCTTATCTTATTCAGATTATAATCAAGCTTTTTGTGCATTTGGAATCGTTATCAAAATAGTGTTCTTTACGATCTATTTTTGAAAATTGTATTTTTCAAAATTAGAAAATGTTGTTTTGGAAAACAAACAAAAAAAACCGAGGAAAACTTGTCATATTATTTTCGAAATTGAGTAGGTATTATCGTTCTATATAAGGTTACAAAAAAATGAGAACAGTTGTAAAAAATATGTTTTCAAATACGTTTGAAAATTAACAATTTGTTTTCAAAATTATAGTTCTAATTTTGAAAACGACAAACTTTATTTATTACAATGATTTCACGTTTCAACAGTCATACGTTTCATTACCGATTAAGGGTGCGTTTGAGATTGAGGTGTTGTAACTTTTAAGCTATATCTGCAAATTATGAAACAAAAGTTAGTAATATGTAGTAAACATAAATTTTAAATAATAATTTTGACAAAATTATTAAAGATATAAAAGATTTTTCGTGATACAAGTGATAAACCACATTAACATAACTTCCAAACTACAACAGGTAATGTTTACAAAACACTTTAGGGCTGTAATCTAGAAGGTACAGCTGCTCAACGTCAATCCCAAACGCATCCTAAGTTGTTCGTTACAAATTCCAAATTTTGCAGAATAATTGAATAATGCACAAATTAGTACATGTTACATAAGAATTTATGAGTGTTACCAAATTCTTGTAACCGTTATATATAAGGTACAAAAGATATAAGATAGTATGTATCTTTAGTTTGTTTTCGAAAACAAAAAAGAGCTTTCAAAACATAAGAATTTATAATTGGCTACCAAAATCTTGTAACCATTATAAAGTACATTAGTTATGAGATAATATTTTTCTTTAATTTGTTTTCGAAAACCAAAAAGAGCCTTCAAAAACATAATAAAAAAACATTTACTTAGCAGTAGTAAGTAGTAACTATGAAATTATTTCTCACCTGGTGGCCCAAGCAGGAGGATCATTTGAACCAGGCATGATATAGGCATCGACGCCCTTGAGAATCAGTATCCATGTTGAATTCTTGCTCCGAACAACTCTCTAGAGAGGCTCGACAAAGCATCCCACCACTTTATTTCCAAACGCTTCATATTCATTCTCAAAAATCTCAAATTTCTTTGAGTACTTGATCCCGCAAAATCGAGCTACCTAAAGAACGTATACCGATAAGTATTGCAATTATTAGCTTAATCAGTACTATTGCATGTACAATTTCTACTAGTACAAACTGAATTTCTCATTATTTAGTTTGTTTTCTTTATTTAGGCCAATAATTAATCCTAGTGAAATTATTGATAAAAAGTCTGTTCTTTTTTACTATTTATTTCTATACATGCCTTTTAAACTCTTATTCTTGCCTTACCACCTTTATTATTTGAATTACCTTAACACCTTTATTATTCATTGTTAATTAGGTTTAATTTTTTTTTTCAATTATGACTATACTACACTCTAGTCAATCTCTCATAACTTTCCCATAATATAATTGAACATAATTCTTTTGTGTGTACATATATCATAGCTTCTCATTTGAGGGTTCACAGTGTAACTTCTCATTTATATGAAGTATAAAATTCCTACGTATATCAAGTCGGTTCCCCTTGCTTTAACAAATATATAAATAAATAAATAAATAAATTGGTAAATTTTATAAGGGGGTCCGGCTATTTCAACTTTATCTAAGTTCTTTGAATATGCTTATTAAATTATTTGTGAATGACATCAACTACAAGTCCTTTCACTTATATGTCATCTTTTATCTAAAAAGACTTCTGAAAAACAAAAATGTTATTTCGGAGGATCACAAAGAAAATTTTCCTTAGACATAACTTCTTTTCTGTTAATGTATAATGTCATCTGGAGGTTAGAATAGCATCTCATTTGAAGCTTTACATTGTAAATTCTCATTTACATTAAGTATAAAATCCTTGGTTATGTTTCAGCATTGATAAGACTTCCCATGCCTTTTAAAAAATTGACAATTGCCCAAACTTATTCTAAAAGATTCATCCAATATATGTATTATGAAAATTAAACAAAATAAAATTGACAATTAACTACGTGATGATCATAGAATTCTAACCATCTTGAAGCTAAATTTGCTGCTTCACTTCTTGCTCAAAGAACCTTAGATCATTGGTTTCAGTTTTGTTCATATCCACGTCAGCTTGTCATATAAATGCAATAAATACTTTTAATTATAACTAAAACCTTATAAATTCAAACTCTTGTAAATTGAAGCGTATATATTAGAGAACTAGTTATTAGTAAAACAAAAGTATGAAATTACCTAAAGCATGTTTAATCTTTGAGAGAGACCAGCTGCTTTTTCGTTTAAATTTTTAATCTTTCTAATGGATCCAAAAATTTTTAATTTTTAATCTTTATAAAATGAATTGATAATGAAATGATAATTTTCTCATGTATAAAAGATCTAATAAAATTCGTATTTAGTTATATTAGCATGTAGAAAATAATTGTATATAGAACGTGGTGGAACCAAGATTTTGGTTCAACAGGGACTGTAATAAAGAAAATATAAACTAAAATAGATCGTAACATTACTTCAAACCAAAAGATGGCGGCTTAATCGTGAGTGAATAAAATATAGTAGGGTATAATAGAATTTTATAAAAATGAGGGGCTAAACTAAAAATTAGTTAGACAATGTCAACTTTCAATTCAAGCTTTTTATTTATCTTAATTTTTTTATTAAACTCGTGGTGGCCAAGGCTATACTACGCTTTTATCTAGTATAAAAATAGATGAAGAATAAATAAAAATAAAATATGATAAAGTCAGCCTAAAAATATTAATACACTTCTGGCATTTCAGTTCTGTTTCAATTATGTTGAAGACCCAAAACCTGACCAAGAGGTCTAAACGGTCAAGTTTGTTTTAGTGTTTTCCAAACTTAAATATGTGCTAGCAAGTGAGAGTGTCTTATGCGGACTTCCGAGATAAAATTTCCTAGTGATTGACATAGCTTATAGTAATAAAAGGCATGCAGTTAGAAAGAATCTACGATAAGTAGAAGATACGAACAAATTATTATTATAAACTTTACTTTACAAAATGCTAAAATGGCCTTTATATATATACATGATTAATCAATTTTGGCATGTATGAATTTTATGTGATTAGTAATTCACTTTATGATACTTCAAATAAGATTTTTTTTTTTAAATTCATTTCAGATGACGGTTGTATAATTGAAAGAATTTGCAATAAAAAAAATTAGATCCGATTAAGTTGAAATAGTCAATCGGAACTTCTTACACCAACCCATTCTTTTTACTGAGCTGATGCGTGTTTCAGAGGGTTTAGATCTTGTTGCTTAGCTTAGTTTTTCTACTCTTGTGGTGGATTTTGATTCGGCCACTATGGTTTCTTGGGCTCTTTCTTATGACTCTGTGCAGTGGGTTTTACTTATCTCCTTGGCCAAGTCTAGCCATTGTCTTTTGGCCCTTCTATTGTTTTCAAACAAGTCTTTTGAAAGGCTACATTCCCTGTTGACCTCATGGTTAACTAGGCTTGTACTCATCAGACTTGTAAGAATTTTCAGTCGTAGGTACCTTCCACTTGTTTATCTGGCATTTTTCATTTGGATGCTCTCGAGATCCCACATGTTTGATGTTAATTTTACCTTATGGACTTGGACTTTTTGTATATTATTTGCTTTTTTGCTTATCTTTGGAGGTTTTGGTTTATATTCCCCTCGTTATGTTTTTTTTTTCTAATTGATTTATATTACATGTAGGATCCAACATTTTTTACCTTGTTTTATCTCTCTCCTATAAAAAAAAAAACTCTTAATATCCTTCAATAGAATAAAATCTTAGAGGTCGAACTTAAGAAGAATAAAGGCATGCAAAATATTTACATGTTTAAAGCACTTTTTTGAAAGATTTGTTCGAGTCATTAAAGATATAACTAAATATGAGGTTAAACTTGTTATAAGTAATTCTTTTATGTTATTCTCTATATATGGATAAGCATTATTTTCCTCTCAACTTGACAAGTTTTGTTGGCACCACATGAGGTTAGATATTTGATTTGTTTTCTTTATTGAGAGCACTAATTAATCCTAGTAAAATTCTTTGCTAAAAAGTCTTTCTTTTTTATTATTTCTTTACATGCCTTAAACTCATATTCTTGCCTTTTTTGGTTAGCATTTATTTGGATTACATCATCAGCTTTATTATTTATTACTAGGTTTAATTTATTTCAATTATTATTTACATCTAAGATGTCTTTTAATCTCTCGTAATTTCACATAATATAATTCATAATTTTGTCATTGGACATAACTTCTTTTGTTTTATGTACATGTCATCTAGACTCATTTGAGGGCTCACAATATGAATTATCGTTTACATTAAGTACAAAATCCTTACATATATCTAGATTGGTAAAATTCCCCTACCTTTAAAACAATATAGGTAAAGAAAAAAATTCATAAAACTTAGAAGAAGTTCCGTCTATTTCAACTAAATTGGATCCAATTCTTTCAATGTGCTTCTTATATTATTTTTTGTCGCAAATTCTTTTAATTATAAATTTGTTATCCAAAATTACTTTTGAAAAAAAAAATTCTTATTTTGAAGGATCATAAGGTGAATTATTACACACTTAAAAGTATAAAAATCATACATACCAAAACTTATTAGATACGTACATATATAAAGGTTAGGCCATTTGAGTGTCTTGTAAGTTCTTTAAAATAAAGTATAATAATAATAATTTATGCATATCTTCCATTTATAATATATTCTCCCTAATTGCGTGCCATTTGTCGCTATAAACCACGCCTGTCATAAAAAATCTTATCTCGGAGGTCCATATAGAAAACTCTCACTAGCTCTTTAGATATAGTATAAAAACAGTACATACTTAAGTTCGGAAATCACCAAAGCAGACTTGACCATTTGACCTCTTGTTGAGGTTTTGGATCTCTAACATCATCGATTACGATGCATAGAAGAAGGTTAGTTCTTTATCTCTTATTTCAACTCCGTTCATTACTGATTAATAACAATTTTTTAATTTTTAGACTTTACTACCGCATGTTCAATTTTGATACGATTTTTATTAATATATTACCCATCTTATTAGAAAAAAAGTGAACATATTTAAGACTTATATTTTCAAACCTTTTTAGAAGGATCTGTTATTTATCATCTATACCAGCGAGAATATATAAATAAATTAAAAAAATGTTTTCTTTTTAGGTCCAAAATGTAAATAGTAAAATTTAATTGCACTTGCTTTATTTTTTTTTATATATTTTGATTTATTTTTTGAAGAATTTTTTGGCATCTACATTACTAGAAATTCTAGAATACATCAAATATACCATGTTTATCGTACAATAAACAAATGATTTTATGTCAAATGTTATTAATTAGTTGTATTACCTCTAATATATTATGGAATTTCTCATAAATGACAAATTGTTAATATTTTCTCAAGATAATTAAGGACTAACATATTGTATTAAATAAGTTTACGCCTTTAATTAATGGATTCATTAATTAATTATGGGAAGGAGATATTTTACATTTAATCTTAGAATGTCTTAATTAAAATTTTGCCCTTGCTCATTAATAATTAATTATTTATCAAATTCATGAAATTTCTTTTGCTTAATTTATTTGAAAAAAATACTTTTTTAGGAGTATTTTCTTTAAACTGGCTCATGTGTGTGAAATAGGAGCGATGCTTGGAACCACAAAGGTGGACATAGCTACAATCCTAGTATATAGCCATTGCCACCACCAGGCTAAAAAAATTAAGAAAAATAAAAAAATTGAATTAAAATAATACATTATCATTTTAATTTAAATAAATCGATTACAGCCTACTATATTTTATACATTCTCCATTATGCCTCCAACTTTTGGCATCATTAACTTTGCTGATATAATGTTACAATGTATTTTAGTTTATGTTTTTCTTTATTGTGGTCTTCTTATACCAAAATCTTGGTCCTGTCACTGTCTATATACAAACTATTTTGTATAAATTAATGTTTAAGAACATTAATTTAATTAAATCTTTACATATATGAGAAAATCATTATTTTATTATCAATTCACTTAACAGGGGAACTTCAGCTACTTCACTTTCTGGATCCATCCAGTGGAATATGCGTTACATAAGTGATCTGAGAAGAAAGATTAGAAACCTAGAGATAGAAGCAGCTGAGCTCTCTCAAAGATTAAACATGCTTTTGGTAATTGTATAATTATGTTTTACGGATAATTTATGCTTTTAATATGCCTCAATTTACAAGCGTTTAAAATTACAATTACGGTATTAATCATAATTAAACTTTTGTTAAATTTATATGGTAGGTTGACCAGGATGTGACCAGAGCTCAAAACAATTATCTTAGGCTTTTTGTGCAAGCAGTGGAGCACCAGTTGCAGCTTCAATATGGTTAGAATTTTATAATCTTTGATCAATTTTCATGAAATTATAGGCAAGATGAATATCTTAGGATAAGTTTTGGCATATGTAACATCATTGAATAAAATAATAACAGCGCTGTTAATCGTCTAATAACTTAAGTTTTTAGTTTAAATGATTTCTCTAACATGGTATTAGTACAAGGTCTTAAATTTGAACCCTGTGTTCTCTTATTTTTTTTTCTCATTTAGCTTTTATTATTTTTATTTACAATTTAACTTACTAGACTCTTACTCGGTCTCTTTGAATCAAATTTCTATTTGTATTCTAGTTTTCTTACTCTTTCTTATTTAGTTTTTGTTTACAATTGAATTCCTTAAAGTCTTGGTCTCGTAGAATCTGATGACCTGTGTTGCATTTGAAGGTGTTAAGAACCATATCTCACATTGCCTAAGCTTGAATGTTAGGTTAAGTTTATTAGTCTTGGACAACCTCAACTTTTAAGTTAGCTTTTGAATATGAGGTAGCACATGAGCTCAAAACAAACTGGCCAACTGAGCTGTGGGGAGCTAAAGATTGTTAAAACTTTTGTTCAGTAAATAGTGTTAAGGCTTTAATAGCTTAAATTTAGCTATAGTAAGTTCAATAACAATTGTGGCAAATAACATGAATCGATTATGACAAAATTATATTCTTTTAATTGCACAATCACATAGATTTTTTACCATTACATTATGGCATAAACGTTTCCAACAATGAATGCAGCTTTGAATTTATCACTTCAAGAGGAAATCAGACACCTAAAGCAGCTAACTGCCATAGAACCTCATCGAGTGAGCATCAATTTCTTTGAATCAGAGCAATCAACAAGCCAAAGTGGCGATGCTACAAATGATCATGACAAACCGGAGCCTGAAGGAAAGTAAAAAGTATGATTGATTTGCTTATTGGAGTTCCAAAAAAATAAAACCAAATTAAAGGACTTTTGCTTTGGTTGTGGAACTTTGTTTTTTATTTTGTCTGGACTTTTTATATAACTATATTTTCAAGTTTGAATATCTGCTGATCAAAGTATGAATTAAGTAAAAGAAAATGTTTAAATAAGAAGAAATTTTTCCTTCATTCTTTTTTGTTTAAAATGGATTATTTGTTGTGATTTAAGAGCTCAATGAACATAAAAATACAAATCTTGACCGAAGATCAAGAATCAAATGCAAAAAAAAAAAATTAATAATCTAAAAAGAAGAACAAAGAATAGAAATAGAACAGTCATAAGACACCAAATTGTAAAGGGAAATTAGCACGGACGAAGATCCTTTCCTGATTTGATCTCTCATGAGCTTTTAAAGATCTTGTTCCATGTATCTTTAAGTGATAGTGTATGGGTATGATTTAACTTCTTTATTTTCTTTATTTATTAACTACCAATCATTGGCATGTATTTTTGGTCAGGAGGAGATCAGATCAGGAGAGAATCCTAATCCAATTAGCACACTTTTTATTAACCAATCACTAATTACAAGGTCAATATATACGGCGAATTTGTACATCTAGTAAAAAAATCAATCACTAATTACAACTCGTGTTGCCACAATATAATCCTTGTGAAATTCTTGGTAAAATGCCTACTTCTTGAAAACTTCTTAAACATGCCTTTTAAAACTCTTCTTAAGTTAAATTCCTGGTAAAAAGTCTATTTCTTGACTATTTCTATTACATGCCTTTTAAATCTCTTCTTCTTGACTTTTTTATTGGTTAGTATTTGTTTGAGATTAGTCATCAGCTTTATTATTTATTACTAATACAATACTGATATTTAAACACTACCAATATATCACCAGGATAGAAAACACTATCAAGATCTCACCACTGTAATACACAAAACGAATGTATTCTTTATGCTACAGTATTGTCATTTATGTCATTGTGGTAATTTGTTAGTAGCCAAATATATTTTTCTTACTGCTACCCAGAATACTTTGTCAACCTCTCATAAGTTTAAACAACTTTTTTATATGAATATATGTCATCTAAAATGCCTACTCATTGGAGCAAAATTCTCATTTACATAAAGTATAAAAATTCGTACATATCAAAATTGGTAAAACTTAGAAGAATATTCAAGCCTTTAAGATGACCGAAGTTCTTGTAATTGAAATCAATTACAAATGCTTACAATCCAAAATGTCGTCCATAAAAAAGTAGAGTTTATAAAAACAATTTATGCATGACTATCATTTATCAAAAAATAAGTCTTGTCTTCTCATTAAATATTGTTTGAAAACAATACTAAAACATAATATTGGTAAAACTCTTGAGCCAACAATTTTTCTACCCAAAACTTACTCATTTTTCACAATTAAACACTTTTTAACAAACCGCTGTCATAGCGAAGACCAATGCCAGTAGTATATATGCTTATTATCATTACAATCATATTTCTTATATCATAATTTTGTCTAAACTAAGGTACGAATAGATGGACGTTGCTGAGTTAGCAATTCAAACACAACATTAAGCTTGGTAATTAAATTGGGTCAATTGTGCCTGATGCCAAAGTTGTTTGTAATTTTAGGTTTGTTAGCACTCTAATAGCTCAAGATATAGAGCTATTAAAGTACTCGCCAAGATTTAGAACAAGAACTACCAAATTGCATATATCAATCAAATCGACTTTGATACTTGTTAATTTTGAGCACGGAGTTCTGATCAAAATTAATGGAATAAAAGAAATAAGAAAGTGATCAAACAGAGCAATCAACACACACAGAGAAAAAAGAGTCTCAGTTTACGTGGTTTAGTTGTGTTGTGCGTACAACCAACGTCCATGGGAGAAGCCACCAGAAGGAGTATTATTGCTGATTTAAGTCAAGATTATATAGCTTTTTCAGAGATGATTATAAGAACAAAGATTATACTTCTCTCTCACTCAGATCTCTCAAGAAAGCTCTCTATTTCACACGCAAAACTGCCTCAATCATCAGCTTTATACCAGCTGATATAATCTCCAGTTTGTACAGATTAACGATGCGTGTATAACGACCTCATGACAAACTTGATTCCCTTTTCACATGCATTCTCACGTGCTTCACTTAAACTAGCTTGAAACGATCTCAATTGATGCTGTTTTGAACTTTAAACATTGCACATGACTGGCACGTGACTTTTTGAGGCTTTTATGATCAATCCGAAACACTGTCGTCTTATCCCTTCAAGTTTTGAGTTCAGCAGATTAATCCACACTTCTCCACCTTGAATCAAAACTTCCTCCTTTTGTCACATTCTCCAACCTAAACCAAGCTAAAAAATTACTTAGACCAGTCAAGTTCAAACACATCCTGAACTTAGCTATAGAAACCACTTTGGTGAGCATGTCAGTTGGATTTTCATTAGTATGCACCTTAATCATCTTTATTGTCCCTTTGCATACTTCATTTATAATAAAGTGCAACTTAATATCTATGTGCTTAGTCCTTTCATCATGTGCTGGGTTCTTGCACAAATAAATGGCACTAGCACTATCATATTAAACTGTTACTATCTCCTGATTCATTCCTAGCTCACCCAACAGCCCTTTTAGCCACAAGGCTTCTTTTACAGCGTCTGTAGTTGCTGTATACTTAGCCTTTGTGGTTGAGAGTGCAACCACTTGCTGAAGCGTGGCTTTCCAGTCTATTAGACAACCATTCACCATAAACAGGTAGCCAGTCAAGGGCCTCCTCCTGTCCAAATCTCCTACACAATCTGCATCTACATACCCTTGTAATCATGCCTTTATTCCATCAGATTTGCCATAGAATAAACCACAATCGAATGTCCCTTTCAAGTATCTCATAATCCACTTGACTGCCCTCCAGTGTTCTCTCCTTGGTGATGCCATGTATCTGCTCACCAAACTCACTGCATGTGATAGATTTGGCCTTGCATACATTAGACATCCAACAACATTTAGCCAGTGATCTTTAAACTTGCTTTGGGTTGTTTCTTTGAAGTTTTTTGGCTTTTCATCATCAATTGCTTGAGCAGCTATTAAAGCATAGGTAATAAGATCAGCATAACCATATCTATTAGGTGGTTTGATATGCCTTTTTGTTATATCTCTGGTCAGCTGGTAACCTTGGCATATAGGGTTAAGATTCATGTTGTTGATCTTGAGTCTTTGAATCATTGACACCATCAGTGATTTCATCTGAATTTGTAGCCTCAGATGAGTTTTTTGGAATTGGTAACTCAACCTCAGAAAATTGTTTCTCTAATCTCTCCTTATCACCCTCTGTTAGCTCCTCAATTGAACTTTTCCTTAGCATTGATCCTTATTGAATGCCATATCTCTACTTATCAAGCACTTGGGAGGACTCAAATCTGTACACCAGATTTTATAACCCTTAACTCCTTCTGGATAGCCTATGAAAAGACCTTTCAGAGCCTTTGGAGCAAGTTTCCCCTGGTTTACATGAGCATGTGCAGGACAGTCAAATGCTCTTAAACTTTCATGATTTGTTGGTTATCCATACCACATTTCATAAAGACTTTAAAATCAATGGTTGAGGAGGGACTTAAATTTACCAAATGGCAAGCTGTTAAGAGAGTTTTTGTCCACATACTCCTGGGAAGCTTAGACTAAACTAACGTACTTCTTACTTTATCCATAAGTGTCCTGTTAATTCTTTCAGCAACCCATTTTGCTGAGGTGTCAACCCTACTGTTCTGGGTTTTACAATTTCGATATTTGTGCATAAATTGTCAAACTTTTGATTGCAAAATTATAATCCATTGTCCTCTCTAAGCTTCTTCACCTTCTTTCCACATTGATTTGCCTTTATCTTTGTTGTCTATTGCAACACAAACACCAGCTGATTCATTTCCTCTATTCTTTGCAACATTACATCTCCATTATGACCCTTTTTCTTGTGCTTCATTTCTGGGCAGTCTTTCTTGAAATGCCCCTCTTTATGACATAAGAAACACTTTAAGTTCTTTGATCTTTCTTTGTTCTTTCCTCGGTTCTTTTTCTTCCCTTCTGGCCTTACCTTTGTTGTTAAACCCTCACTAGTGCCATTGCCATTGCCGAGGCTTTCTTGCTTTCCTTGTAATTTTTTAGTGCTAAGAGCTGATTTTGCCTCATCTAGAGTCAATGTCTGCCTGCCATACATCGAGGCATCAACAAAGTGCTCATAAGATTTGGGCAGAGAGCTTATTAAAAGCAATGCTTCATCCTCATCACTCAATGCTGCATCTATTGTCTCAAGTGTGTCACACACTTTATTGAACTCATCAAGATGGTCATCAAGGATGATCCTTCAAGCATCTTCAATGTGAACATTCTCTTTTTGATATATAATCTGTTGGTAAGAGACTTTTTCATGTATATGCTCTCCAATTTTGCCTATAGGTCAGCAACAATGGATTATTTGGCCATTTTCCTTATCACTGAATTTGCTAGGCTTAAGATTATAGTTCCCTTTGCCTTCCTGTTGATTTCAGCAGCTTGTTCAGGAGTTTTTTAAGAAGACATTTCTTTCTATTTCTTTTTGGTCACTGGCTGAATAGCATCTCCAAGGCCTTGTGTGACAAGTAAAGCCTTCATTTTTACTTTCCACGTATTAAAGTCATTTCTACCATTAAACTTCTCAAGATCGATCTTTGGAGCCACCATATTTGGATCTTGACCCTGTAACCCTCACTCTGAGACCACGTGTTAGCACTTTAATAGCTCAAGATATAGAGCTATCAAAGTACTCCCCAAGATTGGGATCAAGAACTACCAAATTGCATATATCAATCAAATCGACTTTGACACTTGTTAATTCTGAGCAAGGAACTCTGATCAAAATTAATGGAATCAAAGAAATAAGAAAATGATCAAACACAACAATCAACACACACAGAGAAAAAAGAGACTCGGTTTATGTGGTTCGGTTGTGTTATTAGCACAACCTACGTTCATGGGAGAAGCCATCAGAAGGAGTATTATTGTTGATTCAAGTCAAGATTACAGAGCTTTTTCAGAGATGATTACAAGAACAAAGATTACACTTCTCTCTCACTCAGATCTCTCTAGAAAGCTCTCGATTTCACACATAAAAACTGCCTTAACCATCAATTGATGCTATTTTGTCTTTTTAGTATAGCACATGTCTGGCATGTGACTTTTTGAAGCTTTTATGATCAATCTGAAATGCTGCCCTCTTATCCCTTCAAGTTTTGAATTCAGTAGATTAATCCACAAGTTTGTATTTACAAATTAAGTAAAAGAGTTAGGTTATAGTTGCAAAATAAAGATAGCGACTTAAGATTTAAATTCAATGATGTGTTAGTTTTTTATAATGCTGCGATTCATAGTTATTTTTTAATTACAGACTACCCAAATTCAATAATGTTGCTAAATTCTCCCCGAACATGAGTAATAAAAAATTGTTTGAAATGATATCAAGAAGATTTTTTTTTTATTTTCCTTTATTTTTTAAAGCACACCCAATATTGAAATTTATATTTGTTGAGTGTTAGAAAATGTATATTTATAAAGGAGAAAATCGTCATTTTACATTTCACGTCTTACTAACAACCCTTACTTTTATGTATTTAAACTTCTTGTAATTTAATTATGTGTGTTTTATTTTAATTAAGTATTTCATGTTTTTTAGGGGCATCATAGTCATTTCACAATAAACGAGAGATCAGACGGCAAAACGGACATCACTTTTGAACTCAGGACGGTCGAAAACCTTAGGAGGAGCATAAAAGGAAAAATGGCACTGTTCACATGTACGGTACTATTCACGTGTACGGTACTGTCTACGTTACTGTTCACGACATTGTTCACATAGACGGATCGATGACGTGGCA
Source organism: Citrus cavaleriei (assembly GCA_030448925.1). NCBI lineage: Eukaryota > Viridiplantae > Streptophyta > Magnoliopsida > Sapindales > Rutaceae > Citrus > Citrus cavaleriei. Next base: position 24,911 of record JAUJEN010000227.1, read on the forward strand.
TTGACTGATGATGTGGCATTGACTGATGAGGTGTCATGATCTTGTTGGACTAAAATTCTTATGTACTGTTGATGGTGACGTGGCAGCATATTAGTGGACCAAAAATCTCGCGTACGGTACATGCATCACACAAGATTATTTTCAACCAAACCGCGTCACTGTTCAACCCGGGTCAAACTTGTTCACCAAATGCGTCTTGTTGATGATGGCGTCTCGAATGTTTTTAATCTAATGGCCACGATTTACTCAATGTATCTATAAAAAGGGGGCCTCCCCCCCCTTCCCCCTAATTTGATATCTCTGAATCTATTTTTGGACTCCATTTTCTGTAATTCCTTCTCCATCTTGTACTTTCTACTTATTTTAATAAATTCCCATTTTGCCCCTAGTTCAATTATGAGTAGCTAATTTTCTTTCAAGCTTGGGTTGAAGGTGAAGTCTCAACATGTGTCATGGGCTTTATTTGGTCAATTTATTTTATTTTCCCCTCTAATTTTTGTGGATGATTTGACTTTTCGTCTACAAATAATAATAATCTTGTCTAGAATACCGTTACAAGGTTATTATTATTTAAGATAAGCTATTGATTAGAGTGTGGTTCATGAGGTGTGGATTCCCCCCTCATGATTTAATTGGTATTAATAAGGAATATTTAGCCCATGGTGCATGTTGATACAGATCCAGATACCCAAGTACGTCATTTCAATAGAATTCTCTTCAATTTATTCTCGCCATTTCAATTCCAATTTTAAGATAATCTAAGTCACTTTCACCACAAATCCAACCACCCATTTACAAAATTAATTCTACACACAATTAAAATTCACCTCCTCGTGGGATCGACACTCGTCACCATTAGTCTATTCTACAATAGATTCGTGCGCTTGCGAGTTCAATAAAATTTGCACAACAAGTTTTTGGCGCCGTTGCCGGGGAGGTAAGTAATTTTAATTCATAGAATTAATTTTTGTGAATAATTTCTTTTAATTGTTTTCTTGTATTTTTTTTATTAAAAAAAGAAAAAAAAAGTGAATCTGCATTTAGAGGTTAGTATTTTTTTTCTTTTTCTCTTCTTTAAAATTCTGTAATTTAATTTTTAATTTATTTTTCTTTGTAATTTTTTTGTTTATCGTATTAATTTATTTTTAATTAATTTATTTCACATATTTTTTTTGTGTATTTTTATAGTAAGGTTGTAATAGCGCGATAAGGTTAGTATCGTAATTTCTCATTTTTCTTTATTTTTATTCATTTTGTTCTCATTTATTTGTTTTGTTCTTTGCATGCATGGTCGTAGGTCATTATTACCTAATCTTGAGCCTATAGACCTTGAATTAGAACAAGCACTTCGCACACACAAGTACGTTAAAAATAAATTTGAAATGGATTTGCAACAACAACAAGCACCACAGGAGAGGCCATTTAAGGACTATTTTAGTCCCTTAGCTAATTTGAACACATCATGTATAAGATACCCAAATGTAGCTGCTAGGAGTTTTGAACTAAAACATAGTGGATGTAGATTGTGCTTCTTTGCACAATCGAACCACGTAAATACTTCTCTTTCTTTTGCGTGTGATTGGTTTCTAATTCTTGTTCTGAGTGTGTTCTGATTAATGCCATTTTCGTTAAAAGTTTTGTTGAAACTTAAAGCTTGATTGTTTGGGTTCTTAGCATCTAGTGGGTCTGGTTTGTGATCTTGGGCAGTGCTTAGGTTGCTAATCGAATTCTACAGCACCTAAATCACTACAGTTTGTTATCATCAAAATCAATAGTAAAGAAATATTTATGTTAACACATACACCCCAAAACACATCTTGCCAATTAAGGAGCAGATCGCCCCTTAAACCTAGCATCTCTCTCGTGCTTTGGCAATGTGGGATTTGCTTAGGGTGTTACACCTGCACTTGACAGAGGGTGTGAGGGACAATATCCCCCACATTGATTAAAAATTAATCTTAGGTAAAGTATATAAGGTTGGGACAATCCTCAACTCATAAGTTAGCTTTTGAGTATTAGTTAGACCCCTAGACTTATATAGAGAGAGATTATTAAAAGACATTTAAAAGATTTGGATCCTGATGAAAAGCCTCCTCTACTAAACACTAATCCATCCTATAAATTGAATTATTGAATATTTCAAACTGACGTAGGAGATGGCCCTCAAATATCTGTGTATATGAGTTCTAAGATGTCTAAAGTCCTATTGGCTTTAAATCTCATTTTATTGGTTTGTTTCTCTTTTATATAATTAATACAAACATCAAAATCTATAAAATCTAAGGAGTCGAGAATTTCATTTGACACAAGTCTTTCTATTGTTCATATAGAGATATGACCTAATCTCTTATGCCACAAGTAGCTAAATTCTCATTGGTTAATTTTGTCTTCAAACCTCGTGTACTTAATTGTAGGGATTCATTAAATGAAATGATTGTATCAAGCGAATAAAAATTTATCACAACCTGACAAAAAGTGAAACCAACAAATTTTGAATCATGAAATAAACTTAATTTTCTATTTCCAAATGAACAAGAAAAATCAAATTCGTCCAAAATGGAAATAGACATTGAATTCGTCTAAAAGATAGTACTATAAATGTTTTATTAAGATCTAAGTAAAATTCAATCATTAATAATTATCTAAATTTTCTAATTGCTTCAACTTCAATTGTCATACCATTGACCATAAAGATGTATCTTTCACTATTGTTGGGCTTTTGGCAACTCAGGTAACCCTACATAGACATACTAACGTGAGTGGTTGCACTAGAATCTATCCACTATGCGTATCTAGATATTGAAGTTAACCTAACCTCACAACAAAACAAATTAAGAAGCATACTATTCTTAGCATTTCTTCTTCCTAAACACAATGTGATATGAGATCATTCAGAGACAAGTCTCTTTTTTATAGTTATAGCTTGCCTTATACTGGTTAAACAATGTTGGTAAGGATATCAAAACCAGATGCACTAGCAAGTCTATAGAGAGTTCAAGTTTAAGTGTTCTTAGCATAGAAGAAAGATGAGACATGCCAATGTTGTACCCTCTAATATTGCCTTTGCCCATGCACCTCATTAGAATTAAACTTTTTAGGAGCGTACCTATTTTATCTTTTTCGTTCTTGACAAACTTTTTTTTAATGTCCACAAGGAAACTCCTTAGCCACAGTTATCTTTTTAGACATTAAGTCTCTGAATGCTTCAAGAATGACCTTTTTCATTATTATCATACACTTGTGATTTGATTTCTCCCACTTTTTTAAGTCCTGTCATCTGAAGTACTTTCATCCATAAGAGGTAGATGAGAATCAACCCTTAACATAAGGACAAGATCTATTATTATGAGAACTATTAAGAGGTTCTCTTGCTATGTCTTGAAATTAGAGCCATTTAACATAGAAATAGAAATGATGTTCAGAGTAATATTAGTAGGAATCATAACTGAAGAGGGAACAACAAACAAACAAAACAAGTTTATATAAGTCTCAAAACATAAATAAATTCAAATAAATGTAAACCATATCTCAAGATGTTGGACACTTCTTTAATATTTCATCTTTGGATAAAAATATTAACTCATAAGTGATATCTTAATGTAGTAATCAAACATTGATAATAAGAACATGTCAAACAATAAATCTTCATTTGGGTTGATTTGTTGTTCACATGTAAAACTGAATGATCATCATGTGTTTATTACCACACGTGCACCTGCAATTTTGTCAAATATGGACACTCTTTTTGGTTAATCGAATTTACATAAATTAGATACATAGAACTATTTATATTCCAAAACAAATTAATTTTTATAATAGATGTCACTTTGGCGATATGTTACCTCAATTAATTTATCTTAATATATATATATAAACATACCAATATTTGAATTAAAAATTATACCAAAATTCCCCTTAAAAAATGTCAAAGTAAAAGTCAATAGTTTACTGTCAACTATTAAATAGTCAACTGTTGACCGATTCATCTTCTGAGTTTGAAAATGGCCTATAGTCACTATTGCCACTTTCATATCTATCAAGTAAGCCATCATCTTCTTCGTTTTGAACTTCATCTTGAGGCTGACTCTTATATGCTCTTATGGCTCCACACATGTCATCTTCTGATTCAGACTAGATGTGGAAGTCCATTTCCTCAGCTGGTAGCATCTCATCGTCTTCACCTGCATGTCTTCTTAGGCCAACACCATCATTCAGGCTGCTTGATTTACTCTTTTTGCTTGCCTTAGGCCTGCTCATGACTTACTTCGAATCTACAAAGTTGGTCTTTCTCTTCTTCGTTACGGTCTTTTTATCAGCCTTAACTATAGTTGAATGAGGTATCATTTAATTTGTAGTATTTTGAGAAGCCCTAATTTGGACATTAGCAATCTTTCTCTTATTAGCTTGCCTATGTGAACCGGTGATAGTACCAGGTGACTTGCTGACATTTTTCCGCTTTCGTGTACAAGGTTTAGTTTGCACAATCTCTGATGATAAATCATCAGGAGGCACTGTATCTTCTGCTTGATCAGTTGGTACATCTGATTAAGAATGTGCAGTTATTGATCTTCTAAACCTATGAGATGTATTATTCTTTAAGGATTGAAATAGTGGTGGATCAATAGCCTCAACATCTTCTTCATCAGCTTCTACAATATAGTCATCTAGGTCTTCTTCATCAACAACATGAAAATCAGATAAGTGATCACTATGCTATGAAAGGTGTACGGAGTCAGTCTCACCCCATTAGCACTCTTTTCTAGACTACCATCACCTGAAGGATGGTTAAATGTAGGCATTGATAATGGGGTTTTGTCAAAATGAGGTGGTACTATTGTTGCTGGTATTCGGAATAGGGTTTGATCAAACTGTGGTGGTAGTTCTGGTGTGACTTGATCAAAACCTGAAAATCTTTTATCTGCAGTTCTTTTTGCAGGAGTGACAAAAGGATCAAACACATTGGGTTGTATATTGTTGCTGATAGGTGCCTTCAATTTCTCTAGTACTTTTTGTGTAGTTTGAATATCATGTTCAACTTTAGGTGGGGACTTATGAGTAAGATCCGAATGTGGTGTGTACTTGAAACTGGTATTTAGAGCTGTGGTTTGTCTTGTAAGCTCAGGTTCTGCTGCAATGGTGGGTTCAGTTGTGGTTTGTGTTGAAAGCTCAGGTTCTGCTGCAATGGTGGGTTCAGCTGTGGTTTCTGTTCTATGATTGCCAGCTTTTGCTGTAGTATCAAGTTCAGTTGAGGTTTGTGTTTGAAGATTATCTTCTGCTGCAGTGGTGACCTTAGGTGTAGAGAGCCTACAAAATTTGGTCTTTGAAATTTTTCTTGAACTTTTTCTTGCCACTGACTTTCTTTTACCACGTCTTTTTTCAGTAGCAGTTACATGTAGCTGTTGTTGTGCTTCAACATTGTCAGTTGGTTGCCTCTAAAACACAGATAACAGACTCTAACGTTCAACATCAGGCCCAACAACAACATCTTCTATATCATTCTCAAACGACCTCCTTTTAATTACATTCGTCACATTAAGTGGTATGATGGTCATGTCAAATACAATCTCTATAAACTTCTTCTCATTGTACAACTGCCATATTTGATATAACTCATGATCATTATCTATTGTACCATTTTTCCTATTCCATGGCACTATAACTTCAATGATGAATCTCTCATCTCTATAACTATTTCTCCCAACCATTCTTTTCATTCCAGCATTTATCATAACAACTCTACTTAGAAAGTCAGGGTCAATGAGGTTAACCTCAAAAGTTTCATCGAGAAAGCTGACAATGCCCTTCACCCTCAAGTGCCCCTTCCATAACAAAAGCATTACAAATATCAATAACAACACCAATGTAGGCATGATATCTAAAATTAAAAGTAAAACCAAAATATCCATAACCAAAACCAAAAATATAGGGAATATATCAATAACTCAGTTTTTTAGTTATGTTTGCTAAACAACCACTTTTTTTAATCTCCAGCAGCTTTGTAAAGGAAATACTATAAATTTTGTTAATGGTATAATGAAAACAAAATGCCCCAATTCACTAAGAACTAGGGTTTAAACCTATTTTCTTCAAATAATAATAATAATAGCACAAATTTTTCATATATAGAGGTCATTGTTCTAGTTAATATTGTCCTGTATTTTAAAAAAAAATGTTGCTAAACCCATTTTAATGGAAATAACTGAATGGAAAAAATAAATTCCTTACCTCTGCCATCGTAAGGTTGCTGTTACCAGCAACCAATCTCCAATGGTCACTTTTTTGCTGTCTTTCGAACAAAAAATGCATTGTTTATGGCCATTTGATGCTCTATTTCAAAGTTTCTCTCTCTAAACTGTGAAAAGATGATGGTTCGCGCTAAGAGAAAATTTTCCTCTGGTTTTTTTACATTTAACCACTTATATATTTTCTCACTAAAAATTTTGAAAATAACTTATTATAAAAATATTACCTTATATAAAATTATAAAATTCTAGGGAGTAGTTGCAAGACTGCCTTGATTTGACATGTCACAATTCTCTAGGTTAACGCTCGTTATGGTATTTGTTCAAATACAATTTTACCCTTTAAGATCATAACTTTAACGGGAAGATCACCGCATTTTGAGGGTAGAGTGATGTTTTTGTATCTTTGGGGGTATTTTGAAGATAGTCACTCTAGTAGGGGGCACTGTAAAATTTAACCTAATAATAAATTAATTTATCATTCTTCTCTCTCTTAATTAATGTATTTCCTTTTTTATCTTTCACAATGTTTTGGCTTGTTTTATCTCTCTCTTATAAAAACAAAAAAACTTTTCATATACATCAATAAAATAAAATCTTAGAGGTCGAACTTAAGAAGAACAAAAGCATACAAAATATTGATACATTTGAAGACGCTTTCTCGAAAGATTCGTTTGAGCCACTAAAAGATACAACTAAATATGAGGTTAAACTTGTTACTATTAATTCTTTTCTATTATTTTCCATGTATGTATTAAGCGTTATTTTCCATCAACTTGATTGGTTATTTTTTGGCGCAAAAAGACGTTAGGTATTTAATTTGTTTTCTTTATTTAGATCACTAATTAATCCTAGTGAAATTCTTGTTAAAAAGTCTATATTTTTTATTGTTTCTATACATGCCTTTTAAATTCTTATTCTTGCCTTTTTTGGTTAGCATTTATTTGAATTAAGTCATCACCATTAATATTCATTATTAGGCTTAATTTATTTTCAATTATTACTAATATTTAGGATATTTCCAATATCTCATAATTCACATAATATAATTGATAGTTTTGTCCTTGGACATAACTTCTTTCATATTTATGTGTATGTCATCTAGAGGCTAGAATAGCTTCTCATTTGTGGGCTCACAATAGAAATTATCATTTATATTTATTATAAAATCCTTATATATATCAAGATTGGTAAAATTTCCCTTACCTTTCAAAACAATATAGGTAAAGAAAAAATTAGTAAACTTATCAGAAGGTCTAACTATTTCAACTAAGTTGGATCTAATTCTTTCAATGTGCTTATTATATTATTATTATTATTTTCTTTTTGCAAATTCTTTCAATTATACATATGTCATCCAAAATGACTTTTGAATAAAATACTTATTTTGAAGGATTATAAAGTGAATATTATTCACATAAATGTATACAAAAACTGATAAAATGTGCATATATAAAGGTTTGGCCATTGGAGCTCTTGTAAGTTCTTTAAAGTAAAGTATATAATAATAATTTATGCATATCTTCCATTTATAGTATCTTCTTTCTAATTACGTGCCATTTGTCACTATAAACTACATCTGTGATAAAAAAATCTTATCTCAAAAGTTCACAAAGCACACTCTCACTGGCTCTTTTGATACATTATAAAAACAGTAGATACTTAAGTTCGGAAAACACTAGAATAGACTTGGTCATTCGACCTATTGTTCATGTTTTGGATCTTTGACACAATCGATCATGATGCATAGAAGAAGGTTAGTACTTATATCTCTTATTTCAATTTCATTCGTTACTGATTAATAACAATATTTTACTTTTTAGATTTTGCTACCACATGTTAAATTTTTATATGAATTTTATTAATATATTGCCCATGTTAATAGTAAAAATTTGAACATATTTAAGACTTATATATTTTTAATTTTTTTTTAAAAATGATCTCTTATATATCACATATACAAGCAAGAATATATAAATAAATCAAAACAAAAAATTTGTTTTCTTTTTAGGTCCAAAAATGTAAATAGTAAAGTTTAATTGCACCTGCTTTATATATATTGATCTATTTGTTTGTGGAATTTTTTGGCATCTACATTAAGAGAAATTCATCTCATTTGAGGAATTTTTGGCGTCTACTCTCTCACTAGCTCTTGCTAATTTATGTAGTATTTTTTCAAGATAAATAAGGACATAAACATTGTATTAAATATGTTTACGCTGTAATCACTACTAGAAAAATGGTCTTTATTGACATTATAATAGTGTCAGTAATTACTTTTAGTGACACTTGTTAATTGTGTCAGTAATCTGGCAGTCAGAAAAATAGTGACATTTGTATTTGCTGTCAATGATTACTATCACTACAGTATCACCAATATTATGACACCATAGTGTTAGTAGTTGCTGATATTTTGTTAATGTCTATGATTACTATTACCATGGTATCACTATTTAATTTATTTAAAAAAATACAAAAATGAATTGGATCATTGCATATTGATTTATTGGCAAAATTATAAGGCACCACAAAATAACCAAAAAAATCATTTTATATTACAAAATCTTTCATTTCATATTTAAATATTATTCGTATATATTACAAATTCCACATATTTCAATAAACAAGATACAAGATATCCTACTTTCATTACCGAATAATCTAAATTATGTAAATAAAAATTTCTACAATCCAATCAAATGCCTACTAATTGTGAGTGAATTTAACAAATCTACAAGCTAAGTTCAGAAGGTTGGCTGCCTTTCACTCTTTAAACATATGTGGTGTAATTGCAGTATCACACCAGGAGCTTCTCCATTCAATAGACTAGATGGGTTAGGATACAAGTGAAGTTGAGGAAGAAACACTTCAAACACATTGAGCAAATCTGCATACATCGAAAAGGGAGAAAAAATTAGCTGCCAATTCCCAACCATTAGAGAATAGAGAAATAGTGGTTAATAGAAATAAATCTATTTTGTTCTAAAGAAAAAATATTCATACACTATAAACTCAGTTACTTTAAAGAAAAATTAGTGAACAAGGAAGTTGTAGTTTATTTCCTTAAAAATACCAAAGATATACAGTTTATTCAACTACAAATATAAATAAGAAAAAAGGGAGTCAATGATTATTCTCTTTTGGTAAAGTTATTTATAATAAGTTAATGACTCTAAATAGAGTAAGAACGATAACTAGGTAAAAGTACAATTATGTGTCGAAAATTAGTCATTAGATTCCCAGTAACTACATCATAATGTTGAGCAATTATTTACTAAGGCATCATCCAAGTAGTTAGTGTAGGGATTGACTTCATTCATTTCCTTAAAGAAATCCAATAACCTTGCTACCTCCTTATTTATATGCATACTTCCAATGTTTAATTATTTTGCTGCAGAGAAAGAAAGTTAATAGAAATGACAAACTGATAGCGTTTCTGCAATTTTCAGATAATCACAAAGAACATTTCTTTTATAAATTAACCGTCTACTTGATCGATTAAGCACACTCTTGTTAATTTCCTTAAACTCTTCTATTTTATTTAATAACTTAATTTCAACCTTCATCACTAGGAAAAAAAATTAAAAAAAAAAAACACTTTCACAGTGGTGAAGGAGCTGGCCAAATATATGCACAACAGAAAAAGAAAAATCCGCCCTGTTGACTTGGAGGGTCGTATTAATTTAATTGGCCTTGTGGGTAGCAGATAATTTTTGAGCTATTATGCTTAAGTGCTTTATGACCATGTAGTTCCTTTAATTTAGTCAAAGCGAGCTGAAAAACGAAGCAATTAAACAAAGCTTAATTAATGACTAAAAAGATTCCCTAAAGATTTATCATGGTGACATGAATAGATAAGACACGAATAAAAAAAAAAACTTATCAATTTCTTTTCCTTTTCATATTATTTAAAATAAATTAAAGTTAATAAGAATTATTTCTATGTAATTTATAGAGGCAATTGCTCCCATTATTGAAAACCCAGAACGAAAGAGGTATGTGGGACAATTAAACTAATAAAACCAGATTCCTAAAAATAATTAAGTAGAGATTTTTCATTAAAAATAACCTGCAAGTTCAATCAACATAAATTTTTTCATATTTGAAGTATGCATATAGAACTTTATTTTCTCTAAATTTCAGCTCATTTAGACATGTTTAGACTATTGTTTTGCACCACCAAACAAGATACATGCGTAATTTATGAAAGATTGGACAACAACCAACCATTTTGAAAAATCGATTAAAAATCAGTTATAGACCCAATTCATTCCAAAATTTCCAGAATTGAAACATACACATTTAACTTTAATTATTTCAAACATATCGTAAAGTTTGGGCAAAATTTTTCAATAATTTGAGAGTTCATTCCAAAATCACTGCTTATAAACAAGTCTTATGATTATGGCCATGAATCATATAAATATAAATAAGAAAAATTAAAAAAACTGAAGTAGATATTGCCTTATTATGAACATAAATATAAATAAGACAAATCTAATATTGCCTTAGTAATGAACTGAAGAAACAAAATTCTGTTTTGCCTATAAACAAATCCATTAAAGAAATGATAAAGACACCACATTTCTCAACCTAAGCCACATACTTCAAACTTTTCCTTTGTAAAAGCATCTATTTGATAGTTTGTAATAAGTAACCATCCATTGAGACTATTTATAGCACATAAAAATTGAAATCACATAAAAATTGAAATCTATTCGAAATGAACAAAACTAAAAAATAACAGCCGAAAAAAAATGAAACGATTGCTTTTGAAAAAAAAAACTAATAACACATGAACAAATGGTTAATAAGCAATAAGTTATATCAACATAGAACCGCTATGAACCAATATAAACCATCAATTTTAGCATAATCATGCTGCTCTTAAGAATTCCCAAATTAGAAAATTTTAGGGTTTTAGTGCAAAAAATGTTTAATGTCGTTCATCAGCGAAATAAAGTTAACTTTATAGTGACGATCACCCTAAACACAATATTTTCCAAAGTAGATATAATGAAGGCTATTTGGTGCCAATAAAAGAAACGAAAGTAGCAGAGAAAAAAACACAATAAAAGCTAAATCTTTACCTTCTTGTTTCTTCCAAGTAGCCAAAGAAACATTACCTTCTAGTTTCTTCCAAGTAGCCAAAGAAACATAGAAGCTCTTCCCCAAATCACTTATTTAAACCTAAAAGAACAATTAAAAAAAAACTCAAGATCTAATGACAATAAGAGAGACTCGAAATCATAAAATAAGAAAAGAAAGAAGAAGTTAGGATTTTGAAGGCAAATGGTGAACCAGTGCCACCAGTTTGACAGGATTATGGCCGAGCACTTTTTGACAATTTGGATGTTAGGGATTTTTCAGATATGGGGAGCTTAGGAGGGAACGAATACTTTGGTAGAGGGAGTTGAAAAGTTATATTTTGGATAAGATAAGACTTGTCTAAAAAAGCACTGCTCTAAAAAAAAATTAAAAATAATTCGTAGCCTAGTGGTCTTTTGATTCAATGTAGAAGCTTTAGGTTTAAGAGGTCTTGGGTTCGAATTCGGACTAAAACAAAATTAAAATGATAATTTTTAATTGCTGATACCTAAGTGTCATTGATCGCTATTACTAAAGCTATTGATACTTCAGTATTAGTAATTAGTGATACATATCTGTTAAACACGGAAAATGGTCCAAATATATGTACATACTGATACTTTTAAATAAAGTGTCAGAAGACAAGTATCAGTAAAAACCACTTTTCTAGTAGTGAATTAATGAATTCATTAATTAATTTTGGGAAGAAGATATTTTACACTGAATCTTAAAATGTGTCGTGTAAATTTTTGCCCTTGTTCATTAATAATTAATTAACTATTAAATTCATGAAATTTCTTTTGTTTAATTTATTTTTAAAACCCCACATTTTTAGGAGTATTTTCATTAAACTTCCTTATGTATGTGAAATATCAGCGATGCCTAGAACCACCAAGGTAGAAATAGCCACTGCCACCATAGGCTAAAAGAAATTAAGAAAAATAAAATATTGAATTGAAATAAGACATTATCTATTTCAATTTTTGCAGGCCCCTCAAGATTTATACAAACCTATTATAACCTACTATATTTTATACCTTCTCTATTATGCCCCTACTTTTGACATCATCAACTTTACTGGTATAATGTTACAACTTACTTAGTTTAATATATATATATATATATATATATATATATATATATATATATATATATAGGAGGTCCAAGTCCGGTTTAGAAACATCAGGGAAAAATTGTGTTGGATTCAAGTCCAACTCCTTAATTTTTTGTTTGGTGCACATGGTGGGCTCCACCATGTGCGACCCTTTGGATTTGAATCCAAAGGCCACCGATCAGGACATTGTTCCAACACTCATATATATATATATATATATATTATGGTCTGCTTATACCAAAATTTTGGTTCTATTTTGTATAGATCGATGTTTACAAAATGTGAATTTAATTAAATCTTGACGTAACGTGAGAAAATTATTATTTCATTATCAATTCACTTAACAAGGGAACTTCAACTACTTCATTTTCTGGGTCCATCCAGTGGAACATGCACTATATAAGAGATCTGAAAAGAAAGATTAGAGACCTAGAGAAAAAAGCAACTGAGCTCTCTCAAAGATTAAACATGCTTTTGGTAATTTCATAATTATTTTTAACTAATAATTTATGCTTCTAATCTGCTTCAATTTACATTTGTTTAAAATTACAATTAAGGTGTTAATTATAATAATACTTTTGTTACATTTATATGATAGGCGGACATGGATGTGACTACAGATGTAAACGATTATCTCATGCTTTTATAGCAAGAAGCGGAGCACCACTTGCAGCTTCAATATGGTAAGTATTTTATGATTTTTGATTAATTTTCATGAAATTATATGCAAGAAGAATCTTCTAGGATAAGTTTTGGAATATGTTACATCATTGGATAAAATAATACCATTGTCGTTAATTATCTAATAATTTAAGTTTTTAGTTTAAATGATCTCAATAACATGATATTGGAATAAAGGCCTTGTATTTGAACTCTTGGATTCTCTTATTCTTGTCTGATTTAGCTTATATTGTTTTTACTTACAATTCTATTTGTACCCTAGTTTCCTTACTCTTTCTCATTTAAATTTTATTTACAATTAAATTCCCTAGCCTCTTTGAATCTGATGACCTATGTTGCACTTGAGAGTGTTAGGGACAATACCCCATATTGACCAAAAATAAATCTTGAGTTAAGTATATTAGTCTTGGAGAACTCTCAATTCTTGAACTAACTTTTGAACATGAGTAATCCATGAACTTCTAAATACATGACAGCAGAGCCGAACTCATGGATAAGTAGACCCATAATATCGTATCGCATGATAACGACCATACCAAAGGACTAACTTGCAAGTGACTAGGGGTTTTAGAGACAAAAAGAACCAGCCTACATGTGACAGTGGGTGTTAGGGACAACATCTCACGTCGATTGAGAATTAATCTTAGCTTAACTATGTATGGTTGAGACAACTCTTAACTCGTGAGTTAACTTTGCGTATGAGTTAGAATTATGGACTTCTATAGAGAGAGATTGTTGAAAGGCTTTTTAGATATTTGGATCGGGATGAAAAATCTCACCCCCTAAACAATAATCCATCCTATTATTCGAACACCAATCTTCACACCTTGCCTGGCCAAACAAGCTACAAGTAGCTACAGATCGTTAAAACTTGTATTCAGTAAATATTGTTAAGGATTTAGCAGCTAAAGTTTAGTTGTAGTATGTTCAATAACAATTGTGACAAATAATATGAATCAATTGTGACAAATATCTTCTTTTCATTGAGCAATCACATGGATTTTTTACTACATGATGGCATAAATTTTTCTAACAATGACATGCAGCTTTGAATTTATTACTTCAAGACGAAATCAGACACCTAAGCATAGAACCGCATCAAGTGAGCTTCAATCTGCAGATTGAATTCAAGCCACCAACAAGCCAAAGTGGCCAAGCTACAGATGATAATGACAAACTAGAGCCTGAAGGAAAGCGAAAAATATGATTGATTTGCTTATTGGAGTTCAAAAACATAAAGCCAAATTAAAGAACTTTTACTTTGGGTGTGGAATTTCGTTTTTCATTTTGTCTAGACTTTTTCTATAAGCACATTTTCAAGTGTGAATATCTGCTGATTAAAGAATGAATTAAGTAAAAGAAAATGTTTAAATAAGAAGAAACTTTTTGCTTCATCTTCTTATGTTTAACATGGTCTATTTTTTGTGATTTAGGATTCCAATGAACATAGAATGCAAATTTTGATCGAAGATCAAGAATCAAAACAAAAGAAAGTAATCAAGAAAGAATGAAGAACAGAAACAGAACAGTCACAAGACACCAAATCGTTAGAGAAAATTAGCACACTTTTTATTAATCAATCACTAATTACAAGACCAATGTATACGAAGAATTTGTACATCTAGTAGGAAAATCAATCACTAACTACAACTCATGTTGCCACTCATTCAAAATGTTTAGTAACTTTTTTTTTTTTTGGAGCAAAAATTAATCCTACTGAAATTCTTGGTAAAATGTCTATTTCTTGACTGCTTCTTAAACATGCTATTTAACACTCTTCTTAAGTAAAATTCTTGGTAAAAAGTCTATTTCTTGACTATTTCTATTACATGCCTTCAAATCTCTTCTTCTTGGCTTTTTGATTCGTTAGTACTTGTTTGAAATCAGTCATCATTGCCTTCGTTATTCATTATTAGGGTTTAGTTTAGTTTCAATTATTACTAAAACTCTACTGATACTTGAACACCACCAAAATCTCGCCAAGACATAAAATAGGGTACTCTTCATGTTACAGTATCATTGTAGCACACAAAATGACAATATTGTTTATACAATAGTGCTGTTGTTTATTTCATTGGGGTGTTTTGTCGTAACTAAAAATATCATTTTTCTTACTAATATCTAGAATATTTTGTCAACCTCTCATTAGTTTACACAAATTCTTATATGAATTTACGTCATCTAAAATGCCTTCTCATTAGAGTAAATTCTCATTCACATAAAATATAAAAATTCGTACATATCCAAATTGGTGAAATATAGAAGAATGCCACTACTAGAAAAACAGGCTTTAATGACACCAACTTAGTGTCAATAATTACTTTTACTGACACTTATTAATTGTGTCAGTAATGCTCAAGTTAGAACACACTGACACTAATTTTTAGTATGAGTGATTTTTGTGTCAGTAATTTATGTTACTATAATATCACTAAAATAGTGACACTATGGTGTCAGTATTTGATGATACTATTTACATGTTAGTGTATATATAATCCACAAGTTGAATTAAGGAATTAAAGATCATTAATAACATCTGATCATAACCTCAAAATTCATGACACAAGCAAACTTAATTATACCATAAAGGAATAGAATATATAAGAATTAAATTTATAGGCGACTTACTATTTTCTCAGCCACTGGCATCACTTCATAAGCATATTTGCCATCTCGGTCTACTCGAGCCATTAACCAAGCTTCACTGCGGTCAATCTCTTGCTCAGAAAATCTATTCTCCTTTTTCTGTTATAGGTTGACACTATTCTCCTTTTTCTGTTACAGGTTGACAAAAAACAAAAAGTATTGATTCAATTATATTATATGTATTAGTTGGGTTTTATTGCACAACTATATCAAATTACTTATTGTACATACTTTTTTATACAACATGCCACCATATCCTATGCTACCCAACCAATGGTTGTACACATTTTGTGCTCTTTTTTCTTTTGCTTTTGTACTTTTTTCCTCCACAAATAATATAATAAAGGACAAAAGGGTTACAACTAATTATTAGTAACTAACAACAAATAAATTAAGTAATATTAACAAACAACACACCTGAAATTCTTGAGACAACTTTGTTAACAAAAAGTTTCCAATCTTCTTTTTGAATGCTTGGATAATCAATAGGAGGCAACCTCAGTGACTTTATATCGTCCTTGTATGGTAGAATGAATTCTTTTGCTAGCTCACTTCTAAAGTTTCTTAATGCAACACCCATCCATTTTAATACTTGGCTTTTGCATTTCAAGCTCAAATTGAACTTTTATACAAAGTAATGGTATGGATTAGCACCAAGTTTAAATAAATCATTAAATATACTATTAAACAGTTAAATAAAACCTAAAAATGAAGCCATAGAGTTTCTTTCATTTCTAGTGGTACACGTCTCCAATCATCAAGTAAGATTGAAACTGTTTCACATACTATGACGCCAATGTAACTCCTTAGATCATTTCTTCCCTTCCCAACTGGAACACCGTAAGAATTGTACTCATCTAGAGCTTCTCCTTGATCTTCCTTTGAGTTCTGGAAGAGTGAACACATCATTTTGAACCATCTCATACAATCCTAAAAATGATTAAAATAAGTAAGTACATCAATTAAATTAAAAAGTCAATACATTAGCAGTGGAATGCAATAAAATAAATAAATCACTCACTAGAATAGTGTAAAAGGTCGTACAAGAATGCTTTTAGTGATTTTCTAAATCAATATCTATTGGAATAGCATCACAATCTTTTCTATCATAAACTCTTTCGTCATCCTTCTCATCCAACTCACATACTGAAAGTTCGTTCAATAATGGGGAAATCCATCCATGTCTTTACATCTTTCCCCATTTAATTTGTAAGTTTTTTCAGTCACTAAACAAACTATTGGTTTATTCTTATCTACTTGGTCATTTACATAAAACGCTTGCTTTGCATGACAAGTTAGAATAAAGCAATCGGATTTATAATCAATTCGTTTAAATCAAATATAGTGAAACTCATATCGTCAACATTAACCCCCTTATCATCTACCGAGTCACACTTGAAAAGTGTTTTTTAAACCATCAGATAATCAAGCTGCCAAATCTCATCAATGACTCCATAAAAAGTCATGTCTCCAGAGTTAAGACTTTTATGTTTTGAGCTTGAAATTTGTAGAGTGTTAGTGACAACTCTAACACCATCATTTTGGGTTACACAATTATTGTCTTTTTTTTTTGTTGCAAAATTAAAGCCATTAATTTGGTAGCCAGGGTATGTCACCACACTTGAGCACAGTCTATTTGCCAACGACCACACTATTTCTTCAACTGGCACATTATTTGTTCTATCATGTGCTACCTATAATTTAAATTAAAAATTATAGTAGTTAGTTACATGAAAAAAAATCTTATTAAAGTTTGTAATTTATATTGCATTTAGTTAAGCATTAATTCTAACTTTTTTTTGTAACCAAGCGGAAAATGTACGAGTGTGTTCATTTTGCAACCATCGATGTTTTCTTGCCTTATAGGGGTGCGTTGATACCAAATAATGCATATGCTCCATATGATGAGACCATATCAACACTTAAAATTAGAATAGTAATTTATAATTCAATAATAATATGTATTGGAAAACAAATTAACGAATGGCTTACTAGATGTATGACTGAATTTCAATGGCATTCATTAGAACTCATTGGTGTGCCTGCGCTATATAAAGGATCATCAACCACCTTAATGTTTGCAACTCTCAAAGGCCTTTCGATTGAAAAATCAATTGACAAGCAGTAGGTAGTTAAATAGCATCACAATTTGAGAGATACTCAGTACAAAATTCAAGTGCTTCTTCAGCAATATAACTGTGTGTAATACAACCCTAAGGATCATCAACCACCTTAATGTTTGCAACTCCCAAAGGCCTTTCGATTGAAAAATCAATTGACAAGCAGTAGGTAGTTCAATAGCATCACAATTTGAGAGATACTCAGTACAAAATTCAAGTGCTTCTTCAGCAATATAACTTTATGTAATACAACCCTAAGGGCAGTAGTGATTGCGAACATAATCCTTAAGAGTTTTCATATCTCTCTCAAAATGATATATCCATCGTAGGTAAACTGGCTCACATAACTTAACTTGTTCAACTAGATGGATTAATAAATGGATCATTATGTTAAAAAGGCTAGGTTGGAACTATTGCTGTAATAAATATAAAGTGATTACAAGTTCCTTCTACAAGTGGTCAAGAGTACTAGGTTCTACCACCTTAGAATATAATGAATTAAAAAAGAAGCACACCCAGATTATAACATTTCTAACATTTATAGGCAAACAATTTCAAATGACTAATGGTAGTAGTTGTTGCAACAAAGTATGACAATCATGAGACTTAAGGTCTTGAAGCCGACAATCATCAATTGAAATAAGTTTTTGGACATTGGAAGAATAGTCATTAAGAACTTTTATACTTTGCAAGGTTTTGTAAAAATGTTTTTTTCTTTTTTATTCAAAGTGTATAGAGCTGGAGGTATGACTTTGTTGTTTTTGTTTGTTTCATCAGTAACTAGTTTTCCTCTTATCTCAAGATGCTTAAGATCTTTTTTAACATTAATCTCATCTTTTGTCTTGTTCAGTTGATAAGGTAGTGTGCCATAAATGTCTTCACACACATTTTTTTCAAGTGCATCACATCTAATTGATGGCGAACTAATAAATGCTTTCAATATTCTGAGTTAAAAAAGATTGATCTATTTTTGTAATATTTTCTAGTTATGCTTTCATCACTGTCGCCATCACCACCTCCATCATGTTTCACTTTTTGCTCTTCTTTTTCCCAAACTTATTGTCAATATCTTTTTGTGAGTTAAAAAAGATTGATAGCAAAGTAGTAAATGTTTCCAATATTCTGAGTAAAAAGAGATTGATCTCTTTTTGTACAATTTTCTAGTTATGCTTTCATCATCGTTGCCATCACCACCTCCATCATGTTTCCGCTTTTTGCTCTCCTTTTTCCCAAACTTATTGTCAATATCTTTCACTATGTCAAAGATTTCCTTACCAAACAAAGTTTTAAAAGGCTCATCTCACTCTTATTTCCCATTGAAAACCTTTTTAAGTTTCTGAAATAGGTGAGCGAGTTATAGAATTCGACGATGACCCATATATGACAATTTTTTTACTATGCGGCAACCAATATGCACAAGTTGGACAAGCATAATACTCCTTAAACGTACACTCAGAGAGGTTTCTGTATGTTGGAGTGTCGATGATTGTCCACATCAACACAGCCTGTAAATGGAAGGTTTTTTATATGCATCATAAACATGAACACCTATATCCCATACAGTTTTTAAGTCCTTAATCAAATGTGTTAGGTATACATCTAGATCATTTCGAGGTTGTTTAGGGCCAGATATCAAAATAGACAACTTCATAAACATTCTTTTCATACACAATCAAGGAGGAAGATGACATGTTATCAATGTAACGAGCCAACAATTATAAGTAGTGCTAAGTGTATTATGTGGGTTAACCCCATCATTTGAGAGAGATAAACAAAGATTTCTGGGTTCTTATGTAAATTTTGGCCACTTATTGTCAATTAGTTACCAGGCTGGGGGGTCTGCTGGGTGGCGAAACTTGCTATATCTAATTCTCTTATTAGCATGCCATGTTAAGTTTTAAGTTGTTTGTGGTGATTGAAACCATTTTTTGATTGAAACCATTTTTTGAACCTAGGAATAGGAGGAAAGTACCATAACACCTTTTTGGGAACCCTTTTCATAAATTTTTTTTAGCCATCTTTTTTTCTTTGCCACCTAGATGCTTTACAATTTGGGCATTTAGTAAGATCAGCAAATTCATTCCTATACAGAATGCAATCATTTGGACATGCATGTATTTTTTCATACTTTAAGCCTAGCACTTTTATTGTTTTCTTGGCCTCATACATTGACTTAGGTAGATTATTATTATTTGGTAAAATATCAACAACAACTTCTAACAAAGCAGAAAACCCTTCATCGGACCACCCATAATTTCCTTTCACATTATAAAGTTTAATTATTATTTAGACTTCAACAAGGATTTCACTATGATTAGATATTGCTCCATATAAAGAAAACAAATTAATTAATATGTCTAACCTGATGTAGTGCCAACATGAGTTGCCAAGTTGAGTGGAAAATAATGATTAATCCATATATGGAGAATTAATACATTGGGATAATTTTTCATATCTTTGCTATGTCAGTTAATAAGTTGAACAAATCTACCAAAAACAAGATAAGTGACGCTATAGTTCTTTAATCAGAGTTGCTTCACTTCTTCAACGTTGAGTGGGATATTCTACAAAGGTTTTTGGATCTATCTTAAAACAAGCTAGAGTTTTACCATTTTGTAAATCTCACCTAGTTAAAGGGCTGCTATGATAAAGTGTTTCCTGACTTGGATAAATAATTCGGTTATGGTGGTTAAACAAACCAAGAGTCTATTATATAAGCTAATCAGTGGCTTAATTCATCATCATCGTTCTCTCTTGCTTATTGCTGATTTTGCCTGTTCTTTCATTTTTTTATTAGGTCTACAAATTCTCTGCATACTATTGATTTTGTACTTAGTGATTGACTTATAAAAAGTGCCTAATTTTGCTTCACAGTTTTGTGTCTTTTGACTGTTCTGTTTCTGTTCTTCATTCTTTCTGGATTACTTTTTTTGCGTTTGATCCATGATCTTCAATGAAGATTTGTATTTCTTTGTTCATTGGTCTCTTAAATCATAAAAAAGAAACAATGTAACTATAAAAGAATGAAGGAAAAGTTTATTCTTATTTAAGCATTTTCTTTTACTTAATTCATACTTTGATCATCAGATATTCGCACTTGAAGATATGGTTATAGAAAAAGTATAGACAAATTGAAAAATGAAGTTACACACCCAAAGCAAAAGTTCTTTAATTTGGTTTTATTTTTTTGGAACTCCAATAAGCAAGTCAATCGAACCTTTTAATTTACGTCAGGCTCGTTAGGCTCAGGTTTGTCATTATAATATGTAGCATGGTCACTTTGGCTTGTTGATGGCTCAGATTGAACCAGATTTACGCTCACTCGATGAGGTTCTATGGCGATTAGCTGCCTTAGGATATGATTTCTTCCTGAAGGGATAAATTCAAAGCTGCAAGCCATTATTGGAAAAGTTTATGCCATGATGTAATAGTAAAAAAATCCATGTCACTGCTCATGTTTAAACAATTGTTGTTGAACTTGCTACAGCTAGACTTTAGCTGCTAAAGCCTTTAACAACTATTTACTGAATACAAGCGTCAACAATCTCCAGCTCCCTGTAGCTGGATTGGCCTGGTAGGTGGTTAATATTGGTGTGGATTAATGTTTAGTGGATGAGACTTTTCATCTTAATCCAAATCTTAAATAATCTTTTAGAAAATCTTCTAACTCATACTCAAAAAGCTAACTCCTGAGTTAAGGGTTGTCCCAACTTTATATACTTAACTTAATATTCATTCTCTAAAACCTCCAATTCACTAGCAGGTTCGGTCCTTTTGCTCCTAAAACCTCTATTCAATTGCATATCAGGTTAGTCCTTTTGCCCACGCCACTTGCATGTCAGGTCAGTCTTTTTGCCCACGCCACTTGCATGTCAGGTCAGTCTTTTTGCCTAGTTCTTATATTGTGGTAAGATGTTGTGGGCCTACTCATGCTTAAGTCAAGTTATAATACCATATAGAAGCTCATAGACCTAACTTATACTTAAAAGATAACTCAAGAGTTGGGATCTATCCAAAACTAATAAACTTAACCCAAGATTCATTCCCAGCTGATGTGGGATATTGTTCCGAACATTTTGAAGTGCAACATAGGTTACCAGATTCAAAGAGACCAAGTAAGAGTCTAAGGAATTAAATTGTAAATAAAAATTAAATGAGAAAGAGTAAGAACACGAGGTTCAGATAGAACTTTGATTCAAAGAGACCGAGTAAGAGTCTACAGAGTTGAATTGTGAATAAAAAGAATAAAAGCTAAATGAGACAAGAATAAGAGAATACAAGGGTTGAAATATAAGACCTTAATTCTGATATCATGCGAGTGAAATCATTTAACGTAAAACTTTGAGTTATTAGATAACTAACAGCCTCAACATTATTATTCAATGATGTCATACATGACGAAACTTATCCTTGGAGATTCACTACACATGACAAAACTTATCCTTAGAAATTCATCCTACATATAATTTCATGAAAATTAATCGAAACAAAATTAACAATTAGTTAGGCGATGATCATAGAATTTTAACCATCTTGAAGCTGCAACTGCCACTCCACTTCTTGCTCAAAAAGCCTAAGATAATTGTTTTCAGCTCTGGTCACATCCATGTCAGCCTATCATATAAATGTAACAAAAGTTTTATTATAATTAGCCTCTTAATTGTAATTTAAACACTAGCAAATTGAAGCAGATTAAAAGCATAAATTATTAGTAAACATAATTATGAAATTACCAAAAGTATGTTTAATCTTTGGGAGAGCTCATATGCTTCTTTCTTTTAGTTTCTAATCTTTCTTCTCATATCACTTATGCAATGCATGTTCTACTAGATGGATCTAGAAAGCGAAGTAGTTAAAGTTCCCCTGTTAAGTGAATTGATAATGAAATAATATTTTTCTCATGTATGTATTGATTTTCTTAAATTTATATTTTGTAAACATTAATTTATGCAAGATAGTTTGCATATAGACAGTAACCGAACCAAGATTCGGGTCTAAGAAGACCATAATAAAGAGCAAATAGACTATTAAGTACGTTGTAAAATTATATAGGTAAAGTTAACGATGTCAAAAGTAGGGGCATATAAGAGAATGCATAAAATATAGCAGAATATAATAGATTTGTATAAATCTTGAGGGGCCCAAAAACATTTAAATTGACAGTGTATTATTTCAATTCAATCTTTTATTTTTATTAATTTTTTAAGCCTTGTGGTGGCAATGGAAATATATTAGGCTTCTACATAGATTTACCTTTGTGGTTCTAAGGAATCGCTCTTATTTCACATACACGAGGCAGTTAGTGAAAATATTATCAAATAAATTTTTCAAATAAATTTAAAAAAAAAAGATATTTCATGAGTTTATTTCTTTCAAATAAATTAAATAAAAGAAATTTCATGAATTTAATGTTTAATTAATTATTAATGAGCAAGGGCAAAAATTTTTGGAACATTCTAAGATTCAATGTAAAATATATCCTTCCCATCATTATTTAATGAATCCATTAATTAAAGGCATAAGTCTATTTGATACAAAATGTAGGTCCTTAATTATCTTGAGAAAATATTAAAAAATGTGTAATTCATGAGAAATTCTAAAATACGTCAGAGGTAATATAAATAATTAATAACGTATGGTATAAAATCATTTGTTTATTGTATGAAAGACATTGTACATATGATATATTTCAGAATTTCTCGTAATGTAAACGCCAAAAAGTTCCTCAAACAAATAGATCAAAATATATAAATAAATAAAGCAAGTGCAATTAAATTTTACTATTTACATTTTTGGACCTAAAAGGAAAATAATTTTTTATTTTCATTTATTTATATATTCTCACTTGTATATGTACCCTTTTAAAAAAAAATTAAAAATGCAAGTCTTAAATATGTTCACAATTTTATTAAAAAGATCCGCAATATATTAATAAAATTCTTATCAAATCTGACATGTGGTATCAAAGTCCAAAAATTAGAACATTATTATTAATTAGTAATGAACGCAGTTGAAATAAGAGATAAAATGACAAACCTACTTCTATGCATCGTGATTGACCATGTCAATGACCAAAACCCTGAACAAGAGGTCTAAATGGTCAAGTCTATTCTCGTGCTTTCCAAACTTAGGTATGTATTGTTTTTATACCGTATTTAAAGAGCCAGTGAGAATGTTCTCTGTGGGTCTCAAAGATAAGTTCTTTTTATTATAGATATGGTTTACAGTGATTGATCGCATGCAATTAGGAAGAATCTACTATAAATAGAAGACATGCATGAATTATTATTATAAACTTTACTTTAAAAAGAACTTACAAGACACTCAAATGGCCTAACAATTACATATATACATATTTAATCATTTTTTGTATGTATAAGTTTTATACTTTTGTGTGAATAATAATTCACTTTATGACCATCAAAACGAGAATTATTTTTTTTTCAAAAGTCATTTCGGATGACAAAAATATGTAATTGAAAGAATTTGCAACAAAAAAAATATATAAAAAGCATAGGGTTAGATCCAATTAAGTTGAAATAGTCGGACCTTCTTATAAGTTTTACCAATTTTTTTCTTTAACTATATTTTTTAAAAAGGTAGGGGAAGTTTTACGAATCTAGATGTATTTAAGGATTTTATACTTGATATAGATGAGATTTTGCTCTATGGGCCCTAAAATGAGCAGCTATTGTAGCCTCTAGAAGATATATACATAAATTTAAATAATAATAAAAAAGTGATGTCCAATGACGAAACTATCAATTATATTTTGTGAAATGATGAGATATTGGCAAAATATTCTAGATATTAGTAATAATCGAAAATAATTAAACTTAATAATGAAATATAAATGTGAAGATGTGATTAAAAAAAATACTAACTAGAAAAAAAAAAAAAGGCAAGCATAAGAGTTTAAAAGACGTGTAGAAATAGTAAAAAGGATATACATTTTAGCAAGAGGTTCAGTAGGATTAATTAGTGCTCCAAGTAAAGAAAACAAAGTAAATACTTAATCTCATTTGGTGCCAACAAGAGTTGTCAAGTTAAGTGGAAAATAATGCTTAATCCATATATAGAGAATAGTAGAAAATAATTAATTGTGACAAGTTTAACCTCATATTTAGCTGTATCTTTTAATAATTTGAACAAATCTTCGAAAAAGTGTCTTTAAGCATATCACTCTTTTGTATGCTTTTGTTCTTCTTAGGTCCGTTCCTATAAGTATATTACAAGCTTTTAATCTTTTAAAGGAGAGAGCTAAAATAGGTAAAATATTATTAAAAATAAAAGAAGAAGTACATTAGGTAAGAGAGAGAAGAATAAGAAATAATTTAATTATTATATGATGACCTACTATATTGATTTTTAAATTTTTAAAATTAAAAATGTGATATTAGCTTGAACCTTAACCTTTAATTAACTTTTAATATAATAGTCAAAATATTGTGTTTAAAAAGTTGTTTTAATTTTATGTCCCTTTGCTATTCACTATTAGGTTTAATTTATTTTTAAATAATTACTAATATCTATAATATTTTCTTAATCGCTCATAATTTCACATAACTGTAATTGATAATTAATCTTGTCCTTGGACATTCCTTTTTAAATATTAGTGTACATATCATATAGAGGATAGAATAACAATTCGTTGACGGCTCAGAGTGTAAATTCCCATGTTTTTTATATTAAGTAAAAGATTCCTACACATATCAAGATTGCTAAAACTTCCCCTAACTTTTGAAAAACTATAGGTAATTAAAAAAAACTTATTAAAACTTAATCTTATCTAATTCTTTTAATATGCATGTTATATATTTTTTTATTACAATTTTTTAATGTGCTTATTATATATTTTTTTTGTTACAAATTCTTTCAAGAGTAAAAGCTCATTTAGTCCATGTATTTTAAGATTAGTGTCCATTTAATCCCTGTATTTTAAAAAATAAAAACATCCTCTTAGTTAAAGTATTGATCACTCTGGTTTTAATTTCTTTTGGCTTACTTTTACAATATTACCCTTTTATAATAATTTTTTTATTTGGACATTAATAAAAAGAAAATAATTAAATTACCAATTTAACCCTAAAAATAAAAAAATTATATATTAATTTTTAATTGTCAAAAATTAAATTATCAAAAATTGTATGCAAACTATCAAGTGGGCAAATAGTGCTTGTAAAAAAATTAATATAACTTTTTTTTTAATTTGTTGGCAACTAAAGGAAGTTAGATATTTAATTTGTTTTCTTTATTTAAGGCACTAATTAATCCGAGCGAAATTCTTGCTAAGAGGTCTAGCTTTTTTTACTATTTCTGTACATGCCTTTTAAACTCTCATTCTTGCCTCTCTTTTTTTGGTTAGTATTTATTTGAATTACATCATCACCTTTATTATTTATTATTAACTTTACTTTATTCTCAATTATTGCTAATATCTATAATATTTTACCAATCTCTCACAATTTCAAAATATAGTTGATAATTTTGTTCTTGGACATAACGGCTAGAAGACTGTTTGAGCGTCTTTTAAGTTCTATAAAATAAAATTTATAATAATAATTTATGCATGTCTGTCATTTAAAGTATAATATCTTCCTAGTTGCATGCCATTTGTCACTATAAACCATATCTGTCATAAAAAAATCTTATCTGAGAGGTCCACAGAAAACACTCACACTAACTCTTTTATTCATATAATCATCAAATTTTATTTTGAATTACATTGAAAATCGACGACGACAATTTCTCTTAACTTAATTCTAACAGTGTCGTTGTGAAATGATAATTTTACCCTTTTGATGTCAATAAAATTTTAATGGTGTTATAACGAGAGTAGACCAATAAAAAAAATATTAACTTTAGGTGGAACACTACAAAAAAAAAATATTATGTATTTTTAAAAATTAGTAAAAAAAAATGAACGGTGAATAATTTCCCTTTCTCTTAACTTAAGAAATTCAGCAAAGGTTCCTTCCGATGATAGCAAGCTCCTTGTACAACGATCTGTTATTACTGTTGTTATAATTATAATTATTATAACCCATAAGAATGTCGTAGGCTTGCCGTCTTTTTTATAAAAACCGTACGTACTTCAGTTCCCAAAATAATAGAATAGATTTGACCACTTAGACCTCTTGTTGAGGGTTTTGGTCTTTGACATAGTCGGTCACAATGCATAAAAGAAAGTTGTTTCTTTGTCTCCCATTTCAAATGCATTCATTACTGATAAATAGCAATGTTCTAATTTTCAGACTTCGCTACCTCATATTAGATTTTGATACACATTTTATTAATGTATTACTCATCTCGTTAATAAGTTTTTGAACATATTAAGACTTATATTTTTATTTTTTTTTAAAATGGAACTATTATATAACATATATATCGACTAATACACAAATAAGTCAAAATAAATTAAAAAATTGTTTCTTTTAGATAAAAAATTGTAAATAGTAAAGTTTAATTGCACTTGCTTTATTTATTTATATATTTTGAAATATTTATTTAAAAAACTTTTGGCATTGACATAACGAGATGTATTCTAGAATTTTTTGTAAAATTAAATAAGTTTATGACTTTAGTTACTGGATTCATTAATTAATGACGGGAAAGATATATTTTATATTGAATCTTAGAATGTATTCCGTAAATTTTTTCCTTGCTCAATATAAGTAATTAAACCTTAATTTCATGAAATTTCTTTTTATTTAATTTATTTAAAAAAATACTTTTAAATTCATGAAATTTCTTTTATTTAATTTATTTGAAAAAAATTACTTCTCTTAGTAGTATTTTCACTAAACTCCTTCATGTTGTGAAATAAGATAGAACTAGGTACAAATCTAGTATATAGCCTTTGCCACCATGAGGCTAAAAAAATCAAGAAAAATAAAAGATTGAATCGAAATTATATGTTGTTTATATAAACTTCTTTGGCCCCCTCATGGTTTATACAAATCTGTTGTAGCTTGCTATATTTTATATGTTCTCTATTGTGCCCCCCTACTTTTGGCATCGTTAACTTTACTGATATAATGTTACAACGTACTTTAGTTTATATATTCTTTATTGTGATCTTCTTATACTCAAATCTTGGTTCTGCTACTGTCTATATACAAACTATTTTGTATATATAAATGTTTACAAAATAGAAATTTAATTAAATCTTTACATAAATGAGAAAATTATTTTTTCATTATCAATTCACTTAACAGGAAACTTCAATTATTTCATTTTCTGGATCCATCCAAGAGAACATGTGTTGCATAAGCGATTTGAGAAGAAAGATTAGAACTTAGAGAAAGAAGCAGCTAAGCTCTCTCAAAGATTAAACATGCTTCGGGTATTTTCGTAATTATGTTTTACTAATAATTTATGATTTTAAACTGCTTCAGTTCACAAGTGTTGAAAATTACAATTAAGGTGTTAATTATAATAAAACTTTTGTTACATTTTATATAATAGGCTGGCCTGGATGTGATCAAAGCTGAAAACAATTATCTTAGGCTTTTTCAGCAAGAAGTGGAGCAACAGTTGCAGCTTCAAGAAGGTTAGGATTTTATGATCATCAAACTAATTGTTAATTTTGTTTTGATTAGTTTTCATGAAATGATATGCAGGACGAATCTTTTAGGATAAGTTTTGGCATATATAACATCACTAAATAATAATGTTGGAGCCATTCATTATCTAATAACATCATAATAATGTTAGGGCTATTCATTATCTAATAACTTAAGCTTTTAAGTTAAATAATTTCAGTAGCATGATATTAGAATAAAGATGTTATATTTGAACGCTTTTATTCTTTTATTCTTGTCTCATTTAGCTTTCATTGTTTTTTCTTTTAATTCAACTCTCTAGACTCTTATTTGGTCTCTTTGAATTAAATTTCTATATGAACCCTCATGTTCTTACTCTTTTACATTTAGTTTTTATTTTCAATTCAATTCCTTAGACTCTTACTTAGTCTCTTTGAATCCAATGACCTGCATTGCACTTGAGAATGTTAGGAAAAAATCTAACATCGGCTGAAAATGAATCTTGGTTTGTATTATTCTTGGACAAGTTTCGACTTTGGAGTATAAGTTAGGTGCATGGGATTTTAAATTGTATCAAATCCAAACTCAAGATGAGTAGGCTCACATTGTCTTACCACCTAATAAGGATTAAACAAAAGGATCGACTTACAAGTGACTGGGACGAAGGGTGTAAGGACAATATCCCACATCGATTGAAAATGAATCTTTAATTAAGTATATAATGTTTGGACAATAATTAACTCTTAAATTAGTTTTTGAGTATGAGTAAGATCCATAAACTTCTATAGAATGAAATTATTAAACGGATTTTTAAAATTTTAGATAAGCGTGAAAAGCCTTATCCACTAAAAACTAATCCATGATATAATTCGAACACCAATCTTAGCCCCCTACCTGGCCAACCGAGCTACATGGAGCTAGAGATTGTTGAAACT
This sequence comes from Citrus cavaleriei, assembly GCA_030448925.1. Classification (NCBI taxonomy): domain Eukaryota; kingdom Viridiplantae; phylum Streptophyta; class Magnoliopsida; order Sapindales; family Rutaceae; genus Citrus; species Citrus cavaleriei. Next base: position 54,281 of record JAUJEN010000227.1, read on the forward strand.
TATTCAGTAAATAGTTTTAAGGCTTTAGCAGCTAAAGTTTAGCTAGTAAGTTCAATAAGAATTGTGGCACATAACATGAATCAATTGTGATAAACATCTTCCTTTCATTGAGCAATGAGCAATTTTTTTTTTTCCAACAATGGCATACAGCTTTGAATTTATTACGTCAAGAGGAAATCAGGAACCCAAGGCAGCTAACGGCCGTAGAACCTCATCGAGTGAGCGTCAATCTGGTTGAATCCGAACCATCAACAAGCCAAAGTCGCCGTGCTACAGATGATCATGACAAACTAGAGCCTAAGGAGACTGAAGTAAAGTGAAAAGTATGTTTGATTTGCTTATCGGAGTTCAAAAACATGAAGCCAAAAGTACTTTTGCTTTGGTTGTGTAACTTCGTTTTTTATTTTGTCTGGACTTTTTCTATAAGCAGATTTTCTAGTATGAATATCTGCTGATCACAGTATAAATTAAGTAAAAGAGAATCTTTAAATAAGAAGAAACTTTTGGTTCATTATGTTTAAGATGGTTTATTTGTTGTGATTTCAGAGTCTAATAAACAAAGAAATCCAAATCTTGATTGAAGATCAAGAATCAAACACAAAAACAGTAACATAGAAAGAATGAAGAACAGAAACAGAACAGTCACAAGACACAAAATCGTGAAGTATAATTAGCAAACTTTTTATAAATCAATCACTTAGTAAAAAAATCAATGTATGCAGAGAATTTGTAGACATAATAAAAAAATAACAATCAAAATTACCAAGAAATGAGGTGGAGATTGATGATGAAGTGAGCCCACTGATCAGCTTATATAACAGATTCTGGGTTTACTTAGAACCATAATATAATCAGTTATCCACGTCAGCACACACTTTATCACAGCAGCCCTTCAACGGGGTGTGATTTACTCACTATTCCATCAACTCTTTCTTGTTTTTTGACGTTTTCTGAATGTCGGGATTTGGGCTTGGCTTTTTCATCTGGGCTTTAAGGACGTGAATTTTATGTTTTATAATTTTATCTAGGTACATTTATTAATTTATTTTATAATTTTAAAATTTGATCTTAATGAAATTGCATTTGTAAGTATTAACTTTAAATATTTAAAATTTTAATAAATATAAGAGGTGGACCGAATAAGTATAATTATTTAGAATAATATATATTCCCGATCTAATTAAGTTAAGCGTATTGCCCGAATCACTAATGGGGCGGCCGATATTTTTGACATCTAAAATAGTGGGAATAAGGCGTCACTTTTTTTTTTTTTTGGGGTTCTACATACCGATTAAGCATTATTTTCCATTCAACTTCACCTGCTGCCACTAAATGAGATTAGGTATCGTAATCTGTTTTCTTTATTTGGAGCAATAACTAATCCTAGTGAAATTCTTGGTATTAAGTATATTTCTTGACTATTTCTGATATGTGCCTTTTATAACTCTTCTTTAGTTAAATTCTTAGTAAAAAGTTTATTTTTTGACTATTTCTAATTAATACATGCCTTTTAAAACTCTTCTTCTTAACTTTTTATTGGTTAGTATTTGTTTGAAATAAGGCGTCACCTTTATTATTCATTATTAGGGTTTAATTTAGTATCTATTGTTATAAATATCTAAAATATTATGTCAACCTCTCATAAGTTTATATAATTTTTTATATGAATATATGTCTTCTAAAATGCCTTCTCATTAGAGTAAATTCTCATTTACATCAAATATAAAAATTCACAAATATCACAATTGGCAAAACTTAGAAGAATGTTCAAGCTTTGAGATGATCTAATCTCTTAATGTGATTATAGAAAATTATTTATGATTGAAATCAATTGCAAATTCTTTCATTCATATGTCATTTGTAATCCAAACTTTCTTCCATAAAAATATAATTAATAAAACTTTTATTTTGATTTTTGAATGATCAAGAAGTGAATTATCGTTTACATGAAGTATAAAAATTTAACATAACAAAATTGATTAAAAATGTGAAAATGTTAATGTTTCGCTTCTATGTTTATTAAAGTAAAGTTTATAAAATAACTGCAATTTGTGATTATAAATAATATTTGTTGAAAAAAAATATCTAATCTCGGAGGTTCATATAGAACAATCTCACTGTCTCATTATTTATAGTCTAAAACCAGTATATACCTAAATTCGCAAAATATAAGAATAAGCATGACCATTTTGATCTCTTATTTAGGATTTTGATCTTTGACATAATCGATGACGATGCACAAAAGAGTAAGAAAAATCTGGTCTGGGAAAACATGAATTAAATAAGACTCGAGCTTTAAACAGTCCGGTTCGATTTGGTTTAGTTTTTATTTAATTTAGTTTAATTCAACTTATTCAGTTCAGTTTATCTGGTTTTCTTTTATATTTTTTACTAATTTGATTTTTTTTTCTAAGAACCAAATCGATTACTGGACCGATTGATTTAAAAAACTTTGACCCGCATATAAACCCAATTTAATTCAGTTCAATTCGACTTGAACTGAAATAAATGTCCACCTAAAAGAAAGCTGGTTCTTTATCTCTTTATTTCAACTAGAATTGGATGGACCATATACTATGTAGTATGGGAGACCTAATTATTATATTAGACCAATGAACCTATTTGACACATCATAATAAGGACCAATCTTAGCTATTTGAACCAGGGAACCTTGCTTTTAGATCTTTAAGAGAACTTATAAAACCATGAGGCAAGTTGTCTAGCCAGAATTACTCTATTTTCAGAATTAAACACTTCTTATATTAAAAAACCACAATTGTTAGTATCATTAGTTCATTACAATGATATTTCTTATGTCATAATTATTTTGTCTAAACTAACGTGCCAATAGATGGACGTTGTTGAGCTGCAATTTGAACACAACAGCAAACTTGGTGATCAAATAGGGTCAGTGGTGCCTGAGGCCTAAGTTGTTTGTAATTTTTTGTCGTAGTTTCAAAGTAAAGGTAGCGACTTTAGATTTGAATTCAGAATTAATTTTTTATAATATTGTGAATTATAGTTATTTGATAAAAAAAAATGAAATGTAACTAATCTTATTTATACAGTACTACGCAAATTCAATAGTTAACTTTGCTAACTTTTCCAAATACGTGTAATTAAAATCGTTTAAATATCAAAAAGAGTTTTCTTTTCTTTTATTTGTTTTATAGCATCTCCGAGTTGGAATTTTAAATTCAAAATATTCCTTGAAATATGAAGTAGTTGAAAACAGTTAATACCCAAAAAAAAAAAAAATTAAAACTTTTGGTTTCATTCATACGTTTAAAACCACCATTTTGAATATATATGTTCAAATCATTAAAAGATATAGCTTAAATATGATGTTAAACTTGTCATAAACAATTTTTGCTATATATGGATTAAGCTGACAACTCTTGTTGTCGCTAATTGAGGTTAGGTAATTAATTTGTTTTCTTTATTTAGAACAATAACTAATCCTTCGAAATTCTCGGCAAGAGGGCTATTCTTTTTACTGTTTTTATACATGCTTTTTAAACTCTTATAGTTGCTTTTTTTTCAGTATTTATTATCCATTATTAAGTTTATTTATTTTCTATTATTACTAATATCCGAAATATTTTGACAATCTCATAATTTTCATATAATATAATTGAACATAACTTTTTATGTATGAACATAACTTCTCATTATATAAATATAAAATCCTTAAATATATTAAGATTATTGAAACTTCATATATTATTATTATTATTATTATTATTATTATTATTATTCTCTAGTAAGTGCATCGTCATTTTAATAAAGTGAAGATAACACTGACAAACAAAAAAACAAGGTTCAATATAGACAAAAAAAAAAAAAAAAACACAATCTCCAATATATTGAATCTGTATTTTTTTGTATTTACTTTAATAAAGTGAAGATACCCTCACTAGAGAATAACTATATATATATATCAAATTTGATAAAGTATATGAGAAGATTTGGCTATTTCAACTTGTTCTAATTTATTTTAATATGCTTATTAAATTATTTGTGAATGACATAAACTATAAACTCTTTCAATTAACTATCATTTGTCATTCAAAAAGACTTATGAAAAATTTCTTTTTTTTTTTAAAGTACCAAAATTGATTAAATACATACCAAAATTGGTTAAATATATATGAAAAGTTAGGTCATTTGAGCATCTAGTAAATTCTTTAAAGTAAGGCTCATAAAAATAATTTTATGTAGGTCTGCCATTTATCATAGATTCTTCCTAATAGCATACTATTTGTCACTATAAATCATATCTGTCATTAAAAAAACTTATCTCGGAAGTCCATAAAGAACGTTCCTATCGTCTCTTTATATACTTAACAAAAATTGTACATACATAAGTTCGGAAAATAGAAAAACATAGTCGACCATTTCGACCACTTGTTCAAGTTTTGGCTTTTGACATAATCGATCACGATGCATACAAGAAGGTTTGTTCTTTATCCCTTACTGTTATTAACAATTTTTTAACTTTCAGATTTTTCATATAAGTTATTATTTTTGTCTTATTTTTTTATTTACATATGTCATATTTTGCTACCACATGTTGAAATTCAATAAGAATTTTATTAATTTGAAACTCATATTGCTGAGCTTTCTGTTTAGCCAATCCTATAATTCAATTCACACAACAAAAGGTTAGACCCACATTTGAATTTTAGAAAAGAAATTCTTCACAGATGATACATTACAGTAATCAATCCTTTTAACTTTTGATTTCTGAAAAGGGATATTATCGTTTCTTCTTAAAGTTTTTCGACGTATCAGTCGATCTGTTGATTTAGTAAAAGCTACGTTTCTTCTTAAGCATTTAATTTGTTATCACTTTTCTGAACTTTTCCGTTAAAAATAAGTTAATATTTAACGGAATATGAATTAAAAGACGATTTTGGCCATGAAAGGAAAGAAATAACAAAAGAAAACTACAAATTACTGTATCAAATATACATTAATTAATAAATCCTAGCATAATATTTTCTTAGAATTAATATGGTAATACAAATGAAAAAAGAATCTGGCAATGACAAACCTACACACAAGGATCAAAGAGATAGAAACAGATAAAATACTTCTGCTAGATATAAAAGGCTAAAGAGAGAACGTCATACAGTCAGATTCCGATCAAACAAACCCATGATTGTAATCAGATCAAAAAACATGAACATGCGGCCTATAAAGCAAAAAGAAAAAAGAAAAACAAACAGGGCCACATTGACTGATTTTAGAGAACCAGCTAGGAATAACAGAGGAAATACAATCAAGCTGTTTCTTAGAGTAGATCTCCATCGAGACATTCCCGTTATTGTTGTTATTAGCCTCCTTCTCTTTGTCATCTCTCGGCCTCTTCACCGGAAAATCACTGGCAGTAACAAACCCAGTTTCCGCCATAACATATATTATTATTTATTATTCTCTCTGCTTTCAAACCCCTAGAAACCAGCAACCACTTCACTTTTAATGAAAACTAGTTGCCGAGGCAACTCTTGAGAGTCAAGAGCCGCCACGCAAACACAATCGTGGTCCCTTTTTGCTGTATATGTAGAAAAAAAGAAGAAGCAAGCAGCAAGTGGTGGGAGAAATCTTTTATAAAAAAAAAGGAGAAAAGAAAAGTTAGAGATTTGGCTTTGCAAGATGCGGCTCCTGTGTGTGTGTGTGTGTGTTTGTGTTTTGTTTGTTGCTTCTTGTGCTTGGTTGACCGTGAGAGAGAGAGGCCGTGAGAGAGAGATCGGAGATGGAGGGTTACAATTTTTTACTTTTTTTAATTATTTACCTTGCAAGACTAAATGTTTATTTTCCAATTACAAATGCAGCGTTTTGACTTCAGCCGGAAATGTCTTAAAAGTCCTTGTGACATCAGCAAATGTTTAACTGTGTTAACGGAATGGTAGTAAAATGATAACAAATTAAATATTTAGTAGTAAAATACAGTTTTTACCAAACCATGGTACTGACTTGATATGTCAGAAAAACTTTAGTAGTAAAATGATAATATCCCTTCTGAAAAAGTTCAAATCAATTTTCTTCTTTCTGGTAGATTAAATTTACCAATTTAATATAATCACTAGGTCAGCTACGTTACCTCTGGGGTTTGGTGTCCCATCTTTTGTCTTTTTCAAAATCACCATTGAATGCAACGCAATACTTGTATAATGACAAGACGGTGATCTGATATCGATTAAATGATGAATCATTGGATCCGTTATCGCATGGATCCGCGTGGATCTCTGACGAGTGATACCGTATCACCGTTGCACCGTAGCTTTCTCCTGCATAATGACTTAGATATGATTTTCGATTATTAACATTAAAGCCCCTCTTGTTCATGCAAACTAAGAAAAATCAAAAATTTTATAATTATGACATAAAAGTCCATAATATTAATATATTATATTTTACACTATTGAACTGAATTTCCAATTAAATGACTTATTCTTACATGTATTAATATCTATTTAAATTAATAAATTAACTTATTAATTAATAAATTAACTAGTTTATTATATAGTTAAATTATGTATATTATTTACGAACCATAATTAATGATAAATATAAATTTGATTTTTTTTAATTTAACATAATAACAACCAGTTTCCTCTCACCCATGTGACCAAGATTCAAACCCCATAATCTTTTTTATTCCAACACAAGAGATTTTACTATCTCAAGTAAATGTAATGTACAAAATATGAAAATAAATTTAATTTGATATTCCATGTTGTTAATTTTTTTTGGTATCATAAGATTTATTTAACATATTATCAATTATTTAATTATGTAGTAAAAATATGTTTATTTACTAATAATAATAAAGTGTTAGTTTATGAATTTGCAAAATAATTTTTGTTTGTCTGAACAATGAGTTTGTATTTTTGGTTGAGTTTTTGTCCTTAATAAAAGAATAAATTTAATTACACACTTAAATAAATTAATATTTGTTACTCCACCCCAACAGTTTAAATAGTTATTAGTACACGTTCAAATGGTTGAGATCTTTCACTAATTTAACTAAGAGAAGGATAAAAAAATTCTAAACAATTACTCTATTTGAAAATAATTTAAATATTTTCTTAGTTTTTTATTTAAAATAATTTAAATATTTCAAAACAAAATTCTTTTAATTTACTAGTGTTTGTGTGTATAAAGAGAATAAGTGCTTGAATTCTAAATAAATCATGGCTTCCAGAAGCATTAATGCAATTGAAAATCTTTAAGTGCAGGACTAATGTATGAAAATTTAAAAACATTTAGTATTTTTTATTTTTATAACTAATAACAGGACGTCATTATAATTGACCTTGAAAAAGACAAAAGAAAGGGGTATAAACCCATGTTGTAAGGTAGTTTTGCCTTATAATCACTACTTACATAGGGTCTTGGGCACCGTGCCCCCTTTATTTGTCGGTTTGCTGGAACCGTTAGATTATAATGAGTGAAATCTAATGGCTGGAGCTTTGAGAATGAATAGTAAGTTAAAGTTGGGCTACCATTCCAACGTGTTGCACCTTTTTGATAAACAAGTCTTCTTTGAATTGTGAGGAAAAATAACATCAACACCCCCATAGTTCAGTGACATAATAATAGAGATCCTATGTTTATACAATAATAGTACAAACCCCTTTTGGGTACAATAACTGAACAAATATTAAGGGTTTATATGAATATATGATCTTTTCTTAACACAATAATTAGTTTACGTGTCAAAAAATAGTATGTATGATCATTTTAAAACACAAAAAAAAAAGATTTATTTATCTTAAAAAGGGACGTGTGATCATTTCTGAAAACAAGAGAGTTTTTGTAACAATTTCCTCAAATTAAGAGGTTGTTACTATCCTTTTCTCATATTTTAATATTGGATGAGAATATTTCCACCCCACTTTTAGAAAATGATTACAATGAGTTCACAATATTCTTAAAAAATATAAATTAATAAAAGTTTTGTACAGTTAATCAATTAAATCCTTCAATTAATTTTTTTCTTAGGTTCTTTGAACATCTTTAATCATAAATTTTAATATAAGTTCTTACTTTTACTATCTTATTATTATGATATAAAAAGACAAAACTACCCTCATAAAACATGAGTTATTATATCTAATAATTTAGGTATCCAATTTTGCAACTTATAATCTAATATTTTTAAATGAAACCTAATTATTATTTCACTACCCTTACCTGTAAATGACATAAATTTGACTGGCTAATAATTTACATGAGAATTATGCTATCAAGACACTATATTAGTTTAATTAAAAAATAATAATCACACTAATAAAGTAGTATTAGAAATAATGAGTTTGATACAAATTAGAAAAATAATGAAGTTAGAGTAAATTCTTGATAATTTTACTTTATAAGAGTAAAATAATCAATTTAAACTTATGTCAAAATGATCTTTGAAATCAAATAGAGTATATAAATTTAAGTCACAAAAAAGTGAATTAACATAGATTTAATTAATTAATTCTCCAAAACCCTTCTCGATTTAAAAATTTTAAAAATAACGTGTAAATTTTATAATTATTTTTTGAAAATGGGGTAGATTCACAAAAAATGTGGGGTGGAGGTATCATCACCCTTTAATATTAATATGACTGTCTTGTTAAAAATTGAACATAATTCAGACTTATATTTTTAATAATTTTTTTAAAAGGATCTAATTATGTGTCAACAGATGGGATATATAAAAACATTTTAATATTTTTAACAAAAATAGTAGAATTCTTTGTTCTTTAATTTTTATGTCCGAAAATGTAATAGTAAAAAGTAATTTCAGTTGCTATATTAATTAATTTGTTTATTTCGATCTATTTGATTCAGGAACTTTTATCATACGATAAAGATTACACTTTTTCTTTTAATTTTCTGATGATAGTTAAGGACATAATTTGCAATAGTTTATTGAATAAGTTTTGGCCTTTAATTAGCGGATCCAGTGGTTATTGATGGGAAGGAGATATTTTACATTCTATATATAAGAATGTATTATGTAATTTAATTTTACCCTTGCTCATCAAGAATTAATTAAACAATAAATTAATGAAATTCTTTTGTTTATTATAGTTGAGAAAAATAACTTCTTTGTAATATTTTCTCTAAAGCACTTGTTGCATGTAAAATAAGAGCAATGCCTAGTGCCACACAAACTGTATACAAAATTATTTTGTGCGAGTTAAAGTAGGTATCGACCCACATAACTTGTTTTCATCAATCAGCATACAAATTTAAAATGAATTAAGTGCTGAGACAACAAATGATATATTAGGAAATTATCATTTCATTATCAATTTATCTGAGAAGAAGGATTAGAAAGTTGGAGGAAGAAGCAGCAGAAATCTCTCAAAGATTGAACATGCTTTTGGTAATTTCACAATTATGTCTTACAAATAATTAATGCTTTTACGACTGAATTTGCAAGTGTATTGTTTGAGATTAATTTGAAGGTGTTGATAATGAAAGAAACTTTTGTTGCACTTATATGACAGGCTGATCTTGATGTGAACAGAACTGAAAACAATGATCTTAGGCTTTTTGAGCGAGAAGTGGAGCAGCAGTTTAAGCTTCAAGATGGTTAGAATTCTATCACCTGCAATTAATTGTTAATTTTCATAATCATAAAGGATGAATTAAATATGTAACATTACTAAATAATAATGTTAGGTCCTTACTTAATGGCTTATGGTTTTAGATCAAACGATTTGCGACTAATGTGTGATATCAAAACATAGGTCTAATATTTGCTTTGTTCTTATTGTTTGATTTAATTATAACTGTTTTAATTTACAATTCAATTCCCTGGACTCTTGCTTGGTGTCTCTGAATTTGATGACCGCCTACATTTGTGAGAGACTGTTAAGAACTTATAGTGTGGCCTACTGAATTGGTATGGAAAGAGTAAGCATCTGTGATGATTTTTCGTGAAATACTAAGTATCAAAATAGTATGAGTTTTTTTTTTAAATATTAAGTATGAGATTAATTTCACTAACATTGAATCTTATATCTCGAGGCCCTAGAATGAATAATTAACTTCAACATGTCAATAAATCTCTACAAAATTTGAGGCGTATGTTCCACAAACTTTTACGAAATGTTTTCCGTACTCCGAATCACTCAAATCAAAGAATGAAAAAATTGTTAAAAAAATAAAATTTTCAAAACAATATGTGAGCAAAGTGGTAAATAAAAAATTACGAATACATGTGTGACCCCTCAAGAATTCTTTAAATATGGAGGTTCCAATTTCAAAATCAAATCAACTTCAAAAAGTAATTGAACATTGGCTTTCATTTGTGGGCCAAAGTCCTCAAGTGGGTTTTGACATGGGCCTACAGGACTTGAACGTCATTAGGTATAATTTATGGTCGCCGCGTCAAAACCCACGAATAAATGAGTTATGAATCTTTACTGCTTAATTTATCTTATCAAACCTCACTTTCCAATTAATTTATGTCTTTAGAATTATTCTTATTGAAAATTTGTAAATATTTACTATTTTTTATTTTATTTTATTCTATTTCTAAAAGGAAATGCTCTCTCCCTCTCCCCTAAACATTACCGCCGCCGCCGCCATTACCACCTATCTTCATCACCACATGCAGTACATGATAGATTTTTATTATTGGTTATTATTAAATTTAAAAATGAGTAGTGAATTTTATTTTTATTGACACTATTGATTTTTAGTTTTATTTGAAATCATCAGAAAACCTCCCTAAGAGTTTAGAAAATTAATCAAAAACCATCGGGCAAAATTAATATCACATCTTCAAACCAAATTTTATGTATTTAAATTGTAACTCCGCTAGTTTATTTAATCTTGAAAATACTACCATTAAATTATTTGGTAAGTAACTCGTTTTTTCTTGAAATTACTCTCAATCATCCATCTAGTTTTACTTGCTAGCTAGTGATTCCAATCTACAAACTCCAAACATCCCCAGTCTTTCTAATCATAGAGAATCAATCTAACTTTTTTTTATGCATAGTCAAGTGTAGCATATCCTATTAAGCTTTTAATTTCCAACCTTTAGGACTTACTGCCTAACTCTAGAGCCTAAAAAGCCACAAGAGTCGTGTGATCTTACTATCCTGGGCTGGAGTTTCGAACCCATGACCTCTTTGTTGAATCGAAGGATCTTTAATCCCACCACCTTACCCTCAAGTAGGAAGATGTGGCAAATAACACCCAAGGGTCATCTTAAGCAGTAAAAACTGTAATTGTATGTGAAGGTTTTAATAAAGCAAATAATAATAATAAACTAAAAGAAAAAATAATTTTATTTGCATTAATTCATCAAAAGAAAGTTATAGTTATCCATAGGCCATCCACAATTAGGCCACTGAGAAGCAAACTGCAGGGTGAAAATTCACAAGTTAGCTCCATTTGGAATCAAGAGAAAGAAGTAAAAATTGAGCAGAAATATTGTAAGGATTAAAGAAAACAAGGATTTCATTCACATATTAACATTAAAGATTGCAAGAACTTAGAAGAAACTTTCTGAAAAACATCAAAGAAGAGCGCAAGAGATGCAAAGTTTGCAACAATTACATTTTTTTCTCTTTTGGTTGCTTTTCCAAACACTGATCTGTGTTTATTAAAGCATTTCAATAACACCAGATGGTCCACCGTCACACATGGGCCAGTTACAAAGCACACATATAAGCTTCTGGATGTAAAGATGTATAGGTGAACGACAATACAGTCCACTAACATAAAGTAGCAAGTACCTCCAACAAGGAAGCTGCAAATTGCATTTGGGTCTCCTCATCTATGGTTAAGAAGAGAGGCACATGAACGAAGAGTGACTTTGTCCCATTTTGTTCTGCAAAGCGAAGGGAGTGATAGTAAACATAGTTGCAAACAAATCGGCCTGCATCATCTGAGGTAATCACCTCATAACCCTTCTTTGCCAATGTTCTTGTAATCTCCTCAACAGGAATTGAAGTCTGCGGGAAATAGAAGCAAAAAAAACCCTCATGATGGATAAATCGGAAGAAAAAAGGTTTCATCACAGACTGGCTGGAATGTATACATTAAAAGGCACAAAGAAATAATGAAATCATTTCTACCTCCCGTACTCGTGATATTTCACCATCAGCACGAAAAATGGGTTCCTTCTGCAGAAGAGAAACAAAGTAAGTGGATGCTTGGAAAGTGGTGACGAAAAAACTGCAGTTAAGAGAGAAAATTTGTGGGCATGTCTAACCTGAGGTTTCCACCCCATTTCATCAGGACATCGAAAAGTAGCTTCATTGACAGCTTGTTGCTCAATTGCGAATCTTGTTGCACCACTGTTAACACCAAAGTGAACCTGCAGATACGTACATTGTTAGAAAAGAAAAGACATGTAGAAAACAAATGTCAAAGGAGACAAGTTTATTTGCACCAAAGACGCGTTCTTTGGATAATTCCTCTAATTCCAGATTTGGTTTAAGCTTCAGGTTTTCATTTGCAGTAAATAAGCTTTAAAATTAGTATGCAGCAAGCAAAGAAAGCTTATCTACGAAATGAAACCAGGAACATAAATCCAAAAGCAAGAAAAATTGAACACAATAGTTCATCAATATGACATGATACAAGTTATGAGTTGACAACTGACCCAAATAATTCTCCTAGAATTTGCTGATTCAGAATCCTTCTCACTTATGGCGGATTGCAATGTCTGATATAGGGGAGCAACTGCCCCATGTCCGGCGGTCTCAAGAATATTGCAACTTCCAAGAATTAGACCTTTTGGCATACCCTTCTTCTTCATATACTCTCTCAAATTGCTAACAATTGTTTCAGTTGGATTCTCTGAAACTCCATGGAATTTCTTAAATCCAGTCACATGGATTGTTACAGCAGGTGGCCCTTCAGACCCCATTACAAACAATTGTCTTGAGATGAAATATGGCAATGTGTTAATGGCATGAAAATTGAAATCAATGTCTAAGCACCTGCATGAGAAAACATAAACACATTTCATTAGTCATACAACCACAAAAAGATGGACAAAAAACAATCATAATGAAGTACGAGTTTACAACGTCTGTCAACAAGAACTGCTCTCACCCTCGGATTTCAACAGCTCTGATGCATAAGAAATTACACTAATACTTCCCCTGTCCTTAATAAGGATTGAACCATAGCTTAAGATTAAAATGCAATGATCCTATCCACATTTTTTATAGTATCATTGAATCCATATTTTATCCTCGTGAAAACAATTGAGTCACATGCCAAATTTGAAAGAACAAACACAGAAATTCGAATATTTTGATAATAACTTCTTTAACTTTCTCAAACTCTCCATCAAGTATCTAAAAAAATCCAACTTTTCCAGGAAAAAGGTTACACTCGCTAGCAGAATTTAGCGCCACACTAGGCTCAACAGCAGATAAAACTGATCAAAACTAGCTAAGAAACAATTAAATATATCAAATTTCAAAAGCAATAGAGAGCAATACACTTTCTAAAACTATCCAAAGATCAAAATTTGACTTATGATCTGATCCAAACATCAATAATACAATTATAACACAGCAGAATCCACCTCAGAAACAAGCGATGATCAAAAAATTAAACAAACCCATTTAATCACATGATTGGTAAATTATAAAAACTAATAACCCACCTTAAAACTAAAAATAGAAACCGAGATAACCAATGAAATTAAAAACCCAGATGCTAAATCTTCCTTAAGAATAAAAGAAGAGATACAAGCTAAAGCATGTATATGTTAATCAAAAATTAAAAACAAAAAGTCAATGATTATCTTATCTAATCCTCACCTGCAAAATCATCAACAAAGAGAGGAAGGACAGATAAGAGAAAACCCCCAAAATAAAAAAGAATATAAAGAAGATGAAGTGACTCAACCACCAGTCTTATCTGTTGATTAAACTCAAGAAGACTAAATTGATGAAGATTCCCCAACCAAATTGAGAGAGAGAAAACAAAAATAAATAATGAAAAAAATTAAAAAGATTGTGAGTGGAGGGTCACTTTCAGAGAAGGAACCCACAAAGTTATAAAATGAAAAATTGTTATATTTATTGTATGCATGAATTTTTTTTTTTTTTTAATCATCACAATTGACGTATATAATATGTGAGAGTTTGAGACCCATTGGAAATTATATGTAATACATATATTTAACGGCCCATAAATTTATCGAGACTAATTTTAAAAATTTAATTTTTCACTAATAGTGATATTAAGGAGAATAAAGAATCCCATTGGAAATTATATGTAATACATATATTTAGTAGCCCATAAATTTATCGATACTAATTTTTTAAAAAAATAATTTTCACTAATAATAATATTAAGGAGAATAAAGAGTCCCATTAATGAAATTATCATTAAACGTGACTTACAAAATACAACCAAAAATTGTTAGATTTGGATTAATATTTAATTGTTTCACTTGTTTAAAAATCTATTTGATCATCTGTTGTGTTTCCAATGTGTATAATTATTCTAATTATATTTGAACTGAAATTATTAAAGTGTTATGGATGTCAACAAGAAGTAATTGAAGAAATTAGTAAATAATATGATTATTACAGAAAATATGGGAGCTCAATGTATAAGTTAAAGGGGGGAGGTTTTGAATTGAATTCAAATTGTGTTAAATACAAAGCTTCACAAACTTATTTATAGGTTATTCGGATCAATTAAATTAGTCACATATATTCTACGAGCATCTCCAAAAACCTTTATAAATTTTACTCTTTAAATACCTATTTACTTACTTATGTGGTAAATAAAAAGGTGAAAAAATGTGATATTCTCCAAAAGACTCTTCAAATAGAAATAAATAATATTATTTCAATCAAATAATTAATTTTTAAACAAAAAATAATAGTAATTAAAGCACTTATCTCTCTTTATTCAATGAAAAGTAATAAAATATAAATTGAAGAGGGAGAAATTAACTCTCCAAATTTAAAGGAGAGAATCAATTCTTATTTGAAAAATCTTAATTGGAGGATTTTTTAAAACTTTAAATATTGACGTGATCTTATTTGAAGAGTCATTTGGTGATGCTCTAACAAAAAAACTAACCACATAGTACATAGATATTTATTTTAACTAATTAATTTTCTCTTCATAAATAACTTAACTAACCGAGCTAATTAGGTAAGTCTTCATAAGTAGCTAACTGGTCAAATTAGTTAAGTTGGAGGAAATAGGCATCTTCAGTAGCAAAAATTGTCTTTTTGGAAAATGAATTTATTAAAATTTATTCGGTCAGCGATGTAAATATTTTAAAGAGAAAATATAAACAAATGTGAGTGGAGGGTCACTTTCGAAGGACACAAAAAGAAGAGAAAAAATTAAAATTAAAAAAGAAAAAGAAAAAGAAAAAGAAAGTTTCTATATTTGTTTGTCTTTTTGTTTTATTACATGTAAAGTGACTTACATGACATCAGTACATCATGTGTACATTCAATTATAAGATGTTGCAAGCAGTGAAGTTAAAAGTTGCTTTGACTGTAGTCCTACTGTTTTGTTTATCCAATGGGCTGTCTGTTTTTGGGATTTTCCCCATGATTTTTGTTTTGTTTATTTTTGAAATTAGCAGGAAAAAAAAAAAAGGTACTCTGGTCAGGAATGTTTGGGTTCACATGAACATGATGTTATATGTTATAGCCATTCCTATAAATGCTTGGTTATTATTGTTGTTATTATTTGATTTGCATAAAACAAAAAATTAAAAACGTATAACTAAGAGTAATTAATAAACTTTTAGTTAAGAGTCGAATTATAATATTTGATCTACATCGATATACGATACAATGATATACCAAATATCAAAGTAGAGTTAAGATTTATAATATCTAAAAATGAATTTTAAAAAAAATATGCATATTTTTTGTTACAAATTATATTCTTTTATTATAAATTTTAAAGTCGGTCAATGTTGAAACTTATTTCATCAATTAATTAAAAAAAAATTATTATACACACATATATATGTATGTCTTGGTTGGTAAATATTAATATTATGGGTGAGTATGACCCATGACTATCATTTATTTTAATTAAAGTAATATGGATAAATTTATTAAGAATAGTTGTCAATTTGTAATCATCACAGCCATCGCATGAAATCGTGGCACTAGAAGTTTTTATTTATTTTTTTAATAGAAAATTAATCACACTGATTAACAAATAATTATGATGGACGTATGATGGTGGATTTCATAAATAAAACAAGAGAATTCGGCTTTTTTTTTTTTTTAGGATTTCCAGTTTATGATATATAAATGGGCTTCTAGAAACCGGTTGAGTTAGAGTTTGATCTGAGCCTTTGATGAGAACAAATAAACAATACAAAAACTCATTTTTTATTATTATAACTTATCTTCATAAATATTTATTTAATTTAATAAATTCTTTTTAAATATTTTATTTTTGTTTAGTTATTTTTTAAGAAATTTTTTTAAAAAGTAAGTAAATTATTTTTCCTCTACTATAAAAGCTCAAATTTTAGATTTTTGAAAGTAGTGGTTAAAATTTTTTTTATATTAAAGTGTCTAAAATATCCTTATTTAATTGACTATTTTATTTTATTTTATTAAAATATAACTTTAAAAAACTTACCTATTAAATTTATTTTATAATTTTTAATTAAAACCCTTATGGACAACTAAATAACTAATTTTTTTAAATAAATCTTTACTTATAAAAATTCTACTAACAAAATCTATAATTAAGTAAGTTTTCCTTAAAAAATTATACTAAATAGAGCCTTTGCACTATATATATATATATAAGATATCCTAATTGTTGTAGGATTTTTATCTCCTTGATTCCATCATAATAAAATTCATGAGTGCTCGAATTGTCCTCTAATGTTAAGTTTTGTATCTCGCCACTTATTCGTTGCATTAAGGCTCTATATGGTATAACTTTTCAAATAAAACTTATTTTGTTAGAATTTTGCTAGTAGATCCTTTACAAGTAGAGCTTTTACCCAAAAAAAAAAAATTCTTCTTTAGTTGTCAATAGAATTTTTTTAAATATTATAAAATTATTTTAATAGACAAGTTTTTTTAAATTATGTTATAAAAAGAATGAAATATGATTATATAATAAGTAAAAAATATTTTAAACATTTGAGCATATAAAAAAGTATTTCAACCTCTACTTCCAAAAACTCAAAATTTGAGCTTTTCCTAGTAGAGGGAAAATAATTTATTTAATCTTAAAAGTTTTACTAAAGAAACAACCAAATAATAACAAAAATTTTGATAAGAGCTTATGGAATTAAATCAACACTTACGACTATTAGATAAACTATATCAAACGAGCACTAATAAAAAAAAATGGCTTTAGACTTTGAGTATTTTAAAAAAAAGCATAAAAGGGGTTGAATCTCCCAAAAATTTAAAATAATATTGCACCTAATTTATTTAATTTGAGTAATGCAATACTTATTGTTTCTAGAAGTTTCGAGGTTGAATTCTGAAATTAGAAGAATTTTATTTTTTGTTAATTTAATCTATAATTAGTGGACTAATTCATTGTTAATATATTAGATTAGTACAATGCAATAATTTTTTAGTTGATTAACATATATGTTATTAAATCATACATAAACCCTATAATTTAATAAACTATTAATTTTTTTGATTTATTAATAAATTTTATATGATGCTCATGTTATTAATTTATAAAAATTTGACTGTACTTTGAATTCTTTGTTACCAAAGTAAACCGTTAATCTTTAGGTAGACAAAACTATTTTTACTAACGGTATGCGGGAAGTGAAATACTGCGTCAGCAGGTAAAGAAAGTCAACTTTCATCATCCACCATCAAACCTACAGCAACTTCAATCACTTCCAAGTAATTGATGATTCTTCTTTATGTTATTTCATAATTCCTATAGTTACTAAAAACGTTAAACCCTTGAAGTAGCTGAATAGCGAAACGGAGGATGTCAATGTCGTTTTTCACATTTTCCAGCACCATTCCCGGTTAGCTTTCTATACATGGGATTGTCTATTTATTTCTTTTTCTTTTTTAATTGAAAAAAGTTTTGTTTGCTTGATTACTTTTTGTTTGAGGGAGATATTTCGGCGAGACCAGAAGTGATGAGCAGATATTTGGTGGCAAAGTCCTGCGGCGGTGTGTCTATAAGCACAGTAGCGAGAACGAGGGCGAGGATATTCTCGTCACGAATATGCCATTCGCGAGGACAAATTCCTGTTAGAGGCCATTCTGCTGAGGGTCGAGGCGAGACCTCAACGATTAGCGGGGCGTGCGTTCTATCCGAGAATCAAGGCAAGTCCATCTCCATTACAATAGCGACATTGGGGCATCCACATCCGAGGGTGGGCAGAATAATGGGCGTGGACTACGGAAGACCGGGATTCAGAGGAAGCCTATAAAAAGGTAGCCAACGAAGGTAAAAAGGTTAGCATTTTTGAGATTAGAAGAGAGATAAAAGAAATTCTAAAGAAGAGAAAACTACCCAAAAGCCATAAGATTTGTGGCAAGGGTTCCCCGAACCCATGCTCGACTTGGCGTCGGAGGGTTTGGAAAACAACGGCGTACTCGACTTGTGTCTTGTGAACCTCTGGAGAAGAAGCTTTACGAGGAGAGATCCAGTGGTGAAGTTGATCGGCGAGACGGTCAGAAACGAGGAGAACCAGGATCTCGCATCAACATTTTGGCGCCGTCTGTGGGGAGCTGAGCAAAAAGCTTCTGTTGGTAGCAAGAGGAGGAGTGAAGCAAGTGGAAAAACAATGGAGACAGGAGGAAGTAGTGCACAAGGGGGTGATATGAGGCTTAACGATTCCGTGACTCTGAGGGAGATAGCCAGTGAAGCATGGGAAAAAGCCATGTTCGACCGGATGGAACAGATGGAAAAGCAGATGGAGACCCTGACAACCATCCTGCATGAGTTACGGAGTGAACGAAGGGTAACCCAGGAGGAAAGGATGAGAGTTGGTGGAGTGGCACCAGGTCCCGATAGTACAAGGAGAAGTCAAACCACCGGGAGATTTGGTGGTGAGAGAGGTAACATACCTCTGCGAGGAGAATTCCATAGAGACGAAGAGCAATCCCCGGCAAGACAGATTTTTTACTAGGACGATGGGGCGGCGAATGCAGAAGAAACAGAGTTGAGGCAACACTTGCATGATGTAGAAAGAAGAGGATCAAGTTGCGACGTGACCAGTGATGCGGTCATTGGAGGAGGAAGTGTGCAGACTAGCGCATATACTTGACGATATGCGAGGAAGCGAGCTCTGGTTGGAGGATAATCTTTGAAGAATCACGCCGCGGCAGATATCATGAGCGATTATTCAGAGATTTCGTCTCCCGGACCTTAGATATTGGGACGGCCATTTGGAGCACGTAGAACGCTTGATGACATAGCGGGGTACAAGGATTATCTCAAAAGGTGCGGTGTTCCCACTATCCACGGAGGGGCGTGCGAGTGATGCGAGAAACTTCCTCGGGCGATTAAAACCTTGACGGATGTGCGAAATTCGAGCGGTTTAGTGGGCAATGGCAGAAGATGACATGATGGAAAAAAGCATGAAATAGGAGCGAAAGAAATTCATCAAGAGGTTTCATCGTCTTGTCCTTAACCAACCGCCGAGGCGTTAAGGGATTGAAGAAGGAGTGAAGATAGGAAGGTAATAAACTTGAGAAGCCCGGTATTGAGGGCGACGTGTCTGACGAAGCGAAAAGAGACATAGAGATCGAGGAAGAAAAGGCAGCTCGGATTAAGACAGACCAGCTGGAGGGGCTGGAAAAGAAAGAGAAGAGGGCATTACCAGGAATTGGGCCGATCAGGAGGAGGGACCTCTAGGCCTCAGGTAGTGGAGCAGGAGGTCGGTGTACCACCTGACCTCGTGAGCCACCAGATATCAAGCGCACCCTCGCCGTTCCCCAGGAGCCTTGGAGAAGGCATGATTATATGGTGGTCTTCATCAGCGGTAGTAGAGGGGAGACCGAAATCTGCCATCGCCTCCGACTTCGAGCAGACAAATAGAAAGACGTCGACGAGAACCGAGTATGGGCGATACACTTCCTTGAAGATGTCCATGGACGAAGTATACGAGGTCATAAAGGACCGAGGATTGCTGTACCTCCTGCTCGATAACAAAGATACCCGGGAGGGATAGGGACACTATTGTAAAGTTCCATACCATGGCCACATGACGAGATCTTGACCAGGTTGAAGATTTGGTGAGAAATCAGACGAGTTTGTAGATGGGACATTCCCAATGGTAGCCTCAACAAGTGAAGGGGCAGTGGCGAGGAACTTGGTAGACTGATGAAGGATTATAGCCGGGGCCCAACATTGGTAGGAGATTCCAATGGTCGAGAAAGAATTATCTTAGATCGCCATGACCAGAGGTATTCTTGATACCCAAACGCAAAAGAGTGCCAATGTGAGGATGAAGAAGGGATCCTATACCCCCACGAGGATGCTTTGGTCATCAGAGCCATTCTTGTAAAGTTTGAGGATCTTGGTTGACAGGGAGTTCTGTTGATGTGTTGTTTAAGTCAACCTGATGGGAATATGAAGTTGGATTACCTGAAATACCTCTTTGAAGGGTTTGGAGGAGGAAAGTTAGTCCCTGCAGGCGTGGTCTTATCACGATTGGAGCTCCGACGAAAAGGACAATGATCTTAGACTTTGGTAGTGGATGAGGAAGGTCCTGAGATGATCCTAGGCCGACCATTTCGAGGATGAAAGCGGTCTTTGTCCAACCATTATCGCTCTCAAAGTCTGTGAATGGGGTAGTTGGAGTGGTACGAGGAGACCAGAGGATCGCAAGAAGCTGCTACTCCACGGCAGCAAGGGAAGCAATGCAGATAACATCCCTTGATACCCGAGTGGAAGCCAGGAATGGCAGCTAGTTGGATTCGGAGTTTACAAGCTGGTTCGCACGGATGGCCACGGTGAAAGCCGACACCTCGGGAAATATTTCCAGTAAGATTTACTCGTGTTTTAAAGTTATTTACGTGCAGTTGTTCTATTTTTCATTTCTTATTTCAAAGCAATCTCAATTCAATAATAAATGAATCGATGAGGAGTTCGATCAACTACTTATCAAGAAATTTACTAAGGCATGCAAAGGCTACCAGTCTCAAAGCTTTTTTATGGCGAGGAAATAGCGTGCGAGATCTCGACCACGGAAGCGGCGAATCCCATTCCTGAAGAATTTGAAGGCATGAAAGGCTCCTTTGAAGTCTTTGTTTTATGGCGAGACGAAGCGTGCGGATTCTCGACCAGGCGGAATCCCATCCTTGAAGAATTTGAAGGCATCTGAGCTCACTGAGTCTCAAAGCTTTTATGGCGAGGCGAAGCCAAGCGTGCGGATCTCGACCGCGGAATCCCAATCTTGAAGAATTTGAAGGCATCTGAAAGGCTCGTCAAGTCTGAAAGCATGAACCCGGAAGCCCGTGCGGGATGTCTTGGCCACGAGAAGCGAGAATCCCGTTTGAAGAAATTACCTAAGGCATGCAAAGGCTCGACAAAGTCTCAAAGCATGTCTTATGGCGAGAAGCCAGCGTGCGGATCCGCACGACCAGGCCGAATCGATCATGAAGAATTTGAAGGCATGCAAGGCTCGTCGAGTCTCAAGCTTTGTTTATGGCGAGACCGTGCGAATGTCTTCGGCAAGGCGAGAATCCTTTGAAGAAATTACCTAAGACAAAGTCTGAAAGCTTTTTATGGCGAGGCAAAGCGTGCGAGATCTCGCCGACCACGAAGGCGGCGAATCCCAATCCTTGAAGAACCAAAGGCATGCAAAGGCTCGTCAAGTCTCAAAGCCTGTTTTATGGCGAGACAGAAGCCAAGCGTGCCAGGATATGCTCGACCACGAGAAGGCGAGCAGACTCCAAAGCATTCAAGAAATTATCAAAGGCATGCAAAGGCTCACCAAGTCTCAAAGCCTGTTTATGGCGAGACCAGAAGCCAAGCGTGCCAGGATCTGCTCGACCACGAGAAGGCGAGCAGAATCCCAATCATCAGTAGATTACACAAAACTCATCAGTCTCAAAGCCTTTTTTATGGCGAGACAGAAGCCAAGCGTGCCAGGATATGCTCGACCACGAGAAGGCGAGCAGACTCCAAAGCATTCAAGAAATTATCAAAGGCATGCAAAGGCTCATCAAGTCTCAAAGCCTGTTTATGGCGAGACCAGAAGCCAAGCGTGCCAGGATCTACTCGACCACGAGAAGTCGAGCAGACTCCCAATCATTGCAGAGATTACCTAAGGCATCAAGTCTCAAAGCTTTTTTATGGCGACTCTGCATTCGAAAAAATTCCTAAGGCAGTGCTCACCAAGTCTCAAAGCTTTGTTTATGGCGAGACAAGCCATGCTGGATCTCGACCAGCGCGAATCCCAAGTGATCAAGAATTTTCAGGCATGTGGCAAAACCATGTGCCGTAACCTACTCGACGCATAAAGACGAAAGCGATTCTCAAGCGAAAAATAACTCATGATTACAACGAAAGTAATCAAAAACATCTTTATTAATTTGTTAATAATTAAGAGAGATAATCTTCACAAACATTGTTCAATACAAGAAATATATCGAAGATGGTGGACGATCGATTTGGTGGACTCACCGAGTGCGGGTATCACCAGGGGGGTGCTTAACATCAGCGAGTCTTGCGAGGAGAGAGTTTTCCTCCTCAATCACGATCGGCTTACCCTTCGGCGTCTTCCGGTCCTCGTCCATATGTTGAAAGCAACACCAAGGTCATCCATCTTCGATCGGTGTTCTTCCAGGGGCCATGATGCAACGATAGGAATGCCGAAGTCCACGGTCGTCTTGGTCGACCTCCTATAAGTTCTCGACCAACCCGGTGGGAATCACGGAGAGATTCGAAGCTTCATACATATACGCTTTTGAAGATCCTCGTTGACCGACTCATCCTCGAGGGTAATGGCCGCTTGAGCAAGAGATTCTGCTATCATCGAGTTCTCGACATTCAGCCCCGCTTTTTCTACGGTCATCACGAATGTCCTCATTCATCTTCCTCATAACGACCTTGGCCTTATAGTAGAGTGGTCATTTGAGATGGGCTCCCACCATGCCTGCCAGTGTAGCCATCAAAGTCCTCGAAGTCCTTTCTTGCTCACGAAGTTTAGATAACTCATTGAGATAGGGACCAAGTGTTACGCCTTTCATGTCAGGTAAGCGAGATCGAGGCCCGACAGGAGGAGAAGAAGAAGCAGGATCGGTGGTTGCTCCTTCACTAGTTTCCCCGACTTTGGCGAAGCGGGAGGTAAAAGTCTTCGAGGAGACCCTCCACGATGTTGGCCTTTGCGATGAGGCGTCCTTATTCCCCTCTTCGTGGTTTGAGGTCGAACGTTTCTGCCCCAATCACGGCGTCCTCCATCTTATGACCGGGGAGTATCAGCGAGACTCGAAAGCAAGTTGTATGAATTATCGACTCCCGGCTTGAGCGAATTAGCTAACGACCTCGCTTTGTGGCGGGTTTGAAGCGAAATGAACACCCCAAGAAACTACAACACAAAGACACTTGGTTGAGACAAACCAACAGCGAGCACAATTGGACCAAGACATCTAAAGCGGCAGCAACTGGGAAGTGAAGCGGGTGGGACGCGATAATCCTTCCCGTCTATTTGTGCAACTTGACCCCAAGGACCCCCAGCAAAAAAGAATTTCCT
Source organism: Citrus cavaleriei (assembly GCA_030448925.1). NCBI lineage: Eukaryota > Viridiplantae > Streptophyta > Magnoliopsida > Sapindales > Rutaceae > Citrus > Citrus cavaleriei. Next base: position 77,970 of record JAUJEN010000227.1, read on the forward strand.
CTTCCAATTCCCACCACCACCAGTAGGGAGGTCGGTTATGGGTTTCCTGCTCTTGGTACTAGATTGGAAGTAGTACCAGCCGGCATCTTTAGGGCTGCTCTTCAGCTGGTACAGGTGTTTCACCTCATCAACCGTGGGCTCGCTTTGGCAACATCAACCGTGGGCTCGCTTTGGCAACATCTGTCCCACATTATGAACAGACCAGAGAGCACTCTCCACCCATTGGGGTTCAGCTGACGAGAGCTTGGATTAAGTATCCGGGCAAAGTAAGGTTGCAAGGGACACCTCAGCCCATACTTAAAGCTCTCCAGAAACAGGGTAACATATCCCCTAGGAGGCCGGCTAGGTGTATCCTTCTTTCCTGGGATCTTAAGAGGTATCTCACCAGGAATACTATACCTAAGTCGGAGGTCATTGAGCTCGTCAAACGTGGTCGTGCACGACATGTAATCAATGGCATAATCACGCGACAAGGCTCTACCTCCTACTGTACCCCGTTCTTCTGGTCGTGATGTTCCAGATGGAGACACCTCACCAGAATCACCTTCCCCATTCTCACTCAAGGTGCCTTCAGAGCCAGAAGATCTCTCCTCATCATTACTTCCGCTCGTGGAGGTTGTTTGGGGGCACATCTTCCTAGCACTAGTCCCGACACTAGACCTAATGGGTTCTAAGGGGATCCCGGGGTCAAAAGCAGGATCAGTGAGCAGATTAGGCAAGAAACCCATTTCGTCGTCATCAATCTCGACGACTTTCTCCTTACCCTTCGACATTCCCTAAATAATAACCAAAACGCCACCGCCAACTACTACCCCAAGCAAAGCAAAGAGAAAAGAAATTATCTACAACCAACCAAGACCGGGAAAATAGAAGAAATACCTGAAGCAGGGACTCGGTCAGAGAGAGACAGGGATGACAGCTTTAATGCCGAGGTTCATTCGCCGGAGAGACAAGAATGGAGAAAATGACGAGTTCGTGTTTGAAGATTTTGGGTTTTCTTACTGAGAAGCAAACTCTTGGGCTGCCAGCATTTAATGACGCATATTCCGAGAATCTTGCAACCGTAGGTTTGAAATTCAAATGGAGGGGTAGATTTCTGCCACATCACCGCATCCGCAATTAAATGCGACACGACTCTTGGCAGCCTTTTCCAGTCCCACGCGAGCAAAAACCGTTGAGTTTCTACTGCTGGTCCATTACATTACCCAACACCAGAAACTGGGGGACCGGTGTTTGAGGGAAATACTTCGGCGAGACCAGAAGTGATGAGCAGATAGTTGGTGGCAGAGTCCTGCGAGCAGGTGTGTCCTGTAAGAGGTAGCGAGAGCGAGGATATTACAATATGCCATTCAGGGCAATTCTGTTAAGCGAAGGCCATTCTGCAGGGTCGAGGCGAGACCTCAACGATTAGCGGGGCGTCGCGTTCTTATCCAGAAATCAAGGCAAGTCCATCTCCATTCGCCCACAATGACGGGGCATCCACATCCGAAAGGGCGAGGATAACGGGCGTAGACTGCGGAAAACTGGGATTCAGAGGAAGCCTATAAAAAGGTAGCCAACGAAGGTAAAAGGGTTAGCAATTTTGAGATTAGAAGAGAGATAAAAGAAATTCTAAAGAAGAGAAAACTACCCAAAAGCCATAAGATCTGTGGCAAGCGTTCCCCGAACCTTCATATCTGACTTGAGCGTCGGAGGGTTTGCGCCGGGAAAACAACCGGCGTACTCTGACCTGTCTGTGTGCGCAGGAACCTCTGGAGAAGAAGCTTTACGAGGAGAGATCCTGGTCGTGGTGAAGTTGATCGAGCAGAGACCCTGGTCGTAGAACGAGGACAACCAGAATCTCGCATCAACACTTTTGTTGAAACTGTATATGGGTTGTTTGGTTACTCGAAAATGATGATCGGAAACTGAAATTTGCAGTTGATCTTAAAGAACTGTCTTGTATGAATTAATAATGTGTATTTGGTTTTCAATTGGCTTAGTTCTTTGTGTTGAAAATAAAAGGATATACAAATCTTGATGAAGCGCATTTCATTGGGATTTTTCAGCAATTAAAATTTGATTTTGCTTCTTCCAATGAGTTTTGTGTCCAATTACACATTGAAACACTTCAATTTGTGTCACAGTATCTGAAAGCACCTCACGCATGCTATTGTTATATGCATTGACATTTTCACTTTTGTTACTGTTATTACATAGGAAAACTCGGTACCTTGCTTTTCTAATTTTTAAGGTAACAATTGTTGCATCTTTGGCATGATAGAGCCTTACAAAAGGGGATTTCAACCATATTTGCTAAATTCCTAGTATAATAGAGTCATGCACTAGTTATGCCAAGGCACAATTTTCTTGCTTTTGTTGTATCTAGGCAGCAGCAAAAAATATTCACACAGTAACCAGTGATCATTTTGTGCTCTATAGAGGTTCTGCCACTATATGCCAAAGGTTTTGTTGCTTAAAGCCATGGTTACTCGACAAACTGAACCTTAAGCATTGCAGTAAAAAGCATGGACTACTGAGTGAGTCCAAGATTATAAAGAATCAAGATAACGATAAGTTAGATAGTCATCTAGAAACTAGTTTATCAAATGATGGACGAGATTCGAAAGGAGTTTCAACATTATCTGTACCTAATGATCGGTAAAGACTATTCTAAGTTAACCTCTTTATTTTTTTCATTTGTTATGTCTATCAATGTGAATTGACCTTGGTATATTCATTTTCTCATATCTTGGAATTGGAAACTTACAATCTCTAGATTGTGGAACTTAATTTTCCGTCGTAGAAACGAAAAGAACAACTTCACAATTACAAGCACATTCCCCAAATTTTCCGATTCAGAGCGATCAAGCATATTCACTTTGCATTCGTGATAGAGCCCGTGAGCTAGCAAGGAAGATATTCCAAGCATTATTTGCTCTCTATTACAATGGCTTTCTTCCGAGGTAGTACCACAATTTCTATATCTTGTTAGCCTCTTTGCCTTTTATCTAGAGTTACTAGAGTCTTCTTTTTCACCAAGCCTATTGTTTTCATTGTTGTAGTTACTATGTATTTACTTTTCCGGATCATTAATCCAATTATCTTTGTTATGTGCATCAAAACATATTTGACTTGCTTCTAATATGGCAAGGAAAATGAGATGTTCGATAAATTGAATGAAAGATATTGTTTTCATCAATATTTTACAATTTTCTAAACTTGTCCCTAAAATATTGGTGAATTTCCATTTTTATTATTTTATCATTCCTGCAGAATGTGGGAATTGTTAGTTATTCAAGAAAGAATTTGATTGATGAAGACTTGAGGTCCATCACTTTTGAGTTGCCGTTGATCATTGGTATGGTTCTCATGCGACCAAAAAATTCAAGTTCACCATTCGGTTTCTTATTCTAAGTCCTTGAATGAGTTAAATTACCGTCCTTATAATTTTCGAATGCTTAGTAAAAAATGCTAAAAGCCTAAATGATTGTAATTCATGGTATTTTACATCTTGATGGTTCATCAATTTATGACTTTGGGATTCTTTTGGCTACATTCACCAAAGTTTTCAAAGAGGGAAAAAAAGAGAAAGGGTGGGTTAGCTACATGTCACATTACATTGGCTAGTTCTTTGGGGAATTTCTACTGATTTAAAGGAATTATGAGTGTGTTTTTGGAAGGACCCTCAACTATGTCAACATGTAACCATTGCTTATGGAAAGGGATTTGCATATAGGCAAGCATTAGACTTTTGAAAATGTGTTAAGTCGAAATAAATGCAACTAAGGCTCACGATGTAATTGTTGGGAAAATATGCTCTTTAAAAGCATATGTGTTTATTTAATTGTAATAAATAATTTTTCTGATTAATAAAATAAATGAGGTATTTTATTCAAATATCTTAATTGCATTAATATTTGTATTAAAGTCCATTTAATCATATTATATGTATTTATGTGATCACCATGTGGATTCACAGAAGACATAAATACAAGTTATCTTATGATTAAATAAATTTAGTTCGCAGTTGATAAATAAAGTTGGGCACTTTATTTATGTATAGACTGTAATAAATTCATTGAATGATTTGTCTTAATCATGTATGAATTTATTGATGTAGTACGACTACATTGAACAGGATCACATATGAGATTTAATTAACTTTGTAATAACTGTCAGACTTATTAAATCTCATAGGCGTTGATTTTGTAATCTTAATCTTGAGTTAATTATGATTTCATGATTGTGATTGTTATTTCATTTGAGTTACCAATGGGCACGACATCCTTGTGGTCAAGATTACGATTCTTGGTGGGAGCAATTATAGTATTGAGTTATGGATTAACAATATAGAATTTGTACAACACATCTCTCGATAGGTTTTAAGACGATCATAGAATTCTCTGGCCAGAGTGTGTCAACATATTTAGTATGTTGAAAATGATCATTAGAGAAAACCAGTAAGGATCAAGGAATAAGATGTTATTAAATTGATTGGACAATTGAGATATCAATTTAATTAACGATGTGGTACAAAGGATTGTGCAGTAAAGAAATCAATGTGGCTTGGGACGAATTATTATTCGAGCATACAATTATGGAAGTCAGTTCCAATCTTTTAGTGGAGTAGATTTGGAATTAAATAATTGGGCTAGTTTAATTACAGGCCTAATTATTGTATATATGTTCAAAATGATCCCCGTTTAATTGATTGCACTAATAAGCAAGATAACTAGTTATTTGGGTCAAAAGCCTAAATATATCATTTAGTGAGAGGCTCCATTTAATTAGCTTATGTGTAAGGGGCCTTATGTTATTTTACATGGTGGGTCCCCTATTAAATGAAAAGTAACGTGAGTTTTATTTTGGGGAATCATTGGAGCCTAGGGTTTTCAATAAAGGGAGATATATAAGGCTTATTTTCTCAAAAGAAAAAGAAGAAGCCACTTTATACAGATCGGAGAATAAGATTTTTCTCTCTATTGTTGAGAGAAAAATTTTCTCGTGCTAGTTGCTTTGGTAGTGATAAAGGCGCCCACACGTCAAGTGCAGATCGAACCTGAGTCATAACCTGGAAGATCATTGGTGACAGTTCGTGATCTAACAAGCGTGGTGGTGACGGATCGTGATCTAACAGGAGTGGTGGTGGCGGATCGTGATCTAGGAGCCTGAATCACTTCAGCGGAAAAAGCCAACTCGGATTTTCAAGGTACGATTTCTAGAATACAAATTCTTATATATTATATGAGAGCGATCTTCAAAAAGGTTTTATAAATTTAAAAAACCTAATTTTCCCCCAAAAGTAATCTGTCAAGTTAGTTTGATTGTTGTATAATTGGAATAGAATGAATTGAAGAAGTTTAATATGGCATTTGTTCCTCATGATTCTAGCATTTTTTCAGAGAAAACTGTGGGGACAAAATGGATGCCTTTCTCAGTAGAACATATTATTTTAATGGTGGCTATGACAGCCAAGAAGGGATGTTAAAGCTCAGCACTTTGATGGAGCATATCGAGGTGGGGTTGATAAAATCACAAATCATTGCTGTTTACAAGTATCTAGCTTTATCGTGCTTCCTATTTTATGCAACTTACTAGTATTACCTGGAGCCTGGAGGAAAAAAAGTTATAATGGAACTATTAGGCATGATCTTAAAATTATTGGTCTCAAATTGTTGGGCTATTAGCCAGTTACCTAATAACTTAAGCTTTTTGTGTCTAGTGATTTATCTTATGGTACCTGATGAAAGATTAATTTTTCTTCTATTTTTTCAATCATAATTATAAAAGATGAACTTATGTGCTGTCTTTTACCCCTAAAGATTTATTAAAAACAAAGGGAAAAAAAGACATTAATAGTAGTAATGTGTGATAGTTAATATTATTTAGTTCATATTCATATCTTAGAGTGCAAATCACCGTATTGCATGATAGTTTTATTTGTTGTATTGTTAGCTATTACAAAATAATATATAAATCTGGAACTATAATATGACAAAACTTATTGATTATACTCTTATTTGTGACTATTATTAAATGATTTTATAGTAATGATTGTGTATAGGTTGGTTTTCTGGATTAAATTCTGAAAAGATAATAGATAATATATTTTTCATTGTTAAAAACACTTCTTAATTATTCCTTTGTAAAAACTAGGAGCAAGAAAGAAATTACTGCAAAGATAGTATATGAGATAATGTGGTAAGACTCAATTCACTTGTGTACATTCTAGTTTAACCACACCAACTTCCTTTCTGTATAATTAATATTTCGTACTTTAAAAGTCAACTCTTTTTTGTCATTTCTTTTCTCAAGTTACTTGAACTAAAAGTTAAAGCATTTCATTTCGACTAAGAGTAATTAGCTAGAAGCAAAATCAATATGGGTTGATTTCATTTATCAATATTCAAGCTGGATGCTTTCAATAATTGATTTTTTAACAGCTCACCTACCTCCGGGGGGATCTGAAGCAAACAAGATATTTTACCAATCTGTGCCACAATAAGCACTTCTGGATGTTGCAGCCACTCTTGCCATCAGTGCTCAAACCTAGAAGGGCTGGAACCGTATAATAATTGAGAAACCTTTTGGGTTTGATGCACTGTCTTCTCATCAGCTGACAAATGCTCTTCTTTCCAAGTTCCAGGAAGAGCAACTATAAAGGTGAGTAAGCACATTAGTTATAATAATCTATTTGTGTGCATGCATTCAATTTTAACTTTCGTACTTCTCCAAATTTTCAGGATAGATTATCTTCTAGGGAGGAATCTCATTGAGAACCTTACAGTATTAAGGTTCTGTATTCTAATTTTTGAGCTATTATGGAGCCAAACATACATCCACAATATACCTGTAATTTTGTCCTTTTTTTTCCCTCTAAATGCAATGACATTTACTTGTGCAACTAATGATGGGCACTACTTGTTTGAATTTTCATACAGGTCATTTTGTTAGAAGAGATGGGTGTGTAATCTGGAAGGTACTAAATACAAATAATTCATTTTACTAAATACAAATAATTCATTTTATCTTCATTAAAAATGCCAATTATCTTATCCTTATGTCATTATACGGTATCAATACCATGTTGTGTATTTTTTTGGTTATGTGAGGTATTTTGATGGTTATAGGATCGTCCAAGGCATAGTGCACAGTCATATACTCCAAACCATAGCATTGCTTGCAATGGAACCCCTATAAATCTCAACGGTGAAGATATCCGGAACAAAAAGGTACCTTGTCTTTCTGCAAGATGATCTACTTTATTCAAAATCAATTTGGTTAATTTTTTGCGTGTAATGCGCAAGTAAGATTGCAATTGATCCTAGCCTTGTGTTGGGGTGATTGGGTATACTTTTGTATGGCACAAATAGTCCAAGTTTTTATTCTCTTAGTAGACAGCCAGTCCGTTATGTGTTTAAGTCTCCTTTAAAAAAAAAGATACGGAAGCAAGATTAGAAAGCACTGGTAATCTATTTCCACTCTCCCATGGCAATAAAGTTGAGGAGTATACTTGTTAAATTGCTAACTTTTTGTGCATGCCCCTTACTTCATATGTCTTATTGAATCTGGAGAAAGGTAGAAAGGCATCAGTTTATCAAGTTGTAGCTTATGTGAATGTGATTGTAAAAACAAAATATGAGTTTACAAAATCCTTAGGAAGAAGTTAATATTTTTTATGAGATAATGCTCAAATTTTTGTATCCATGTGAGCATAATTTTAATAGAACTTCACGGTTTTTCAACCAAAAGAGTTGTGCGGCAATATGCAAATGATTTTGCTTTTGCAGAGGCTATTTTATATAGCCTAATTCTAATGAAAGTTTTGTAGAAGGTTTTTTATATATTTTTTTTGTGAGGAAGGACATCTAGTCCACCTTTCTCTAAAAAGTCCTTTTATACTAATAAATATTCTGTTTCTAAGCCTGCTTCCTCAAAAGTGAAAAATGAGTAGAACAAAATTTAATTGCAAGTGATCATGTTGATAAGAAGCTCATTCATTTCAGGTCAAAGTTTTGAGGTCAATTTGCAGATTGGAGCCATGCAATGTCATTCTTGGCCATTATAAAGATACTTCTGGCTACAAGGTTGATGTTAAATTGAACAACCACATATTTTGCTGCTGCATTATACATTGGCAATGCACGTTGGGATGGCGTGCCTTTTGTAATAAAAGCTAGCATGGGACTAATCAAACACGGGTAATAGCTATTTCAGTTTTGCTGTTTATGCCTTAATAGACATTTTCGTGGTTTGTACATTGCCAGATTATGATAGGAACCTAGAGCACACCCTTAAAAAGATGGCTTGTGAGGTAAGTGTAACCCTTAGCTTATATTCCCATTCAGATTTACAGCTTACAATATTTCTAAAAACATAAAATTAAGAAACGAATTCAAGAGAGGAAATTATGACATTAACATGTCCGTCTCTCTTGTTACAATTCCAAGAACAATACAAACAAGAATTCTTCAGTGGATTAAGTGTGCAATACCTGAAATAGGTACCACTACTCATTTTTTTCCAGATAACCATCACTTTGTATCATGCATAAACAATTAAATTATGCATCTAACATAAGCAACTGCTGGTATAATCGAGTGAACATGATTTTTTTTTCTTAACTTGTACAACACACTGTGGTAACAGATATTTTTTGCTCAAGTGCAACCAACAACTTAGATAAGCATCACTTGTGTAGGTTTCATCCTGTAAGTTCCGACAATTCGTAGACATCTCCAAGTCTTTGACGTATTGATTTTTCATATGGATCTCATTCCATGGCAACTAAAATTACATAATAAATAAATGCATGTTCATTACACACTGAGGATTTAAATTGATTAAGTTTATTAAACTTGTGCAAATTATTATTATCGTTGATTTATGGCCTAATTCACGTAGTCTAGTTCAATGCTTCATAACTTTTATAATTGTTCTCTTCACTTCAACGATCAAGATAATGCACTAACTATGGAAGTGAAAAGGCTGTAATCTTGTAAAATGAAATGCCCATCACATTACTGACTGAACAATCTTTTATTTATCAAACACTTGTAATTCATGGATTTTTGTATAATTTTTGTATAAAGAGCCAAAACTAATGATTGTCGTCTCCAAGAGTTAAGACGGAGTTGGCTTAAACCAACATTTCTTTCGGAATATGGGATGTGCTCACCAACGTTAGCCATATAATGTAGAGTGGAGATACATATACAGTTTCGACATGTTCCAGGGAACATCTATCATGAAAGTTTTGGGCATAACATCGACCTTGCCACAAATGAACTAATATTACGCGATGTGCTTGATGAGGCCATTCCAGTCAGAGTCAACAATAAAGTTCCAGGATTAGGCTTGCAATTGGATGCTTCGGAGCTTAATTTGCTCTATAAGGCTAAGTAAGCACTTCAGTGTATGGAACTTGTTCTGTTTTTGCTTGTCTTTTGTGTTGATATCCTTCATGTGCTTGTCTTTTGTGTTGATACTACAGGTATAACGTGGAGGTGCCTGATTCATACGAACATCTTCTTCTTGATGTTGTCAATGGTGACAACCATCTCTTCATGAGAAGCGATGAGCTTACTGCTGCACGGAATATTTTAAACCCAGTTTTACAGGAATAGACAAGAACAATATTGCACCAGAACTTTATGAGCTGGGTGGTAGAGGTCCCGTTGGAGCATATTATCTTTAGGCGAAACATGGGGTTCAGTGGACCGAAGATTAAAAGCAACACTTGTTATATGGTAGTCTTGCTAATCTTTCCACAACTAAGACAAATAAATGGTGACTTTGTATATATGTAAATTGTGTGAAATTAGGCTTGAGAAATGCCTGTCCGAATTCAGAGGGTAATTCTCAAGAGCATAAACCCCTTATTGAAATTGGATTTTCCTTGTAGGTGATTTGGGTTATGCTAAAAAACAATGTGCTAAGACTTGGTTCAAGATAACGGGTAAGATGCAAGCAAGTCAAAAAGTACCTTAAATTTCATTTTCTAATGAACAAATGATGGATGCCCATTTGCTTATTTTAATATGAAGATTTGTGTAAGGTTACTTGTTATTTGTGATCAAAGAGTAAGTTTTTGCTAGATTGTATATAAATTGTTGATGGTGATGGATATCCATTGGTGGTGTTTAGGAGAAATACGTCGACGAGACCAGGCATGGTGAGCAGATATCCAAGCGTAGGCGAGAGTTCCTCGAGCCGGTGTGTTAAAAAGCGATCTGGCAGGAACAGAGAAATATCCTGCCGCACGTCATCCGCCAATCTCAGTAGAGGCATAAGATCATTCCGCTAGAGGTCGAAGCGAGGAGACCGACGGCGGTTGGCAAGACATGCTCTCCGGGAATCTAAAACGACAGCACGCTTTCCCGTAACCGTGGCGTACAGAATCCCACGTTTTCCCATAGCGCGGTCGAGTCCCATCACGCAAGATCTCATGACAGCCACGCTTGCCGGAACGTGGCGTAACACGAATCCCACCGCCCATGACGCATCGAGTCCCATACCGTCGGCAAAAAGCGGAAAAGGGGGATTAGGTTTATAAAAAGGTAGCCAAGGTAAAGGGTTGGCATTTTAAGATTAGAAAAACCAAAAGAAGAGAAACCACAAAAAATAAGATCGTGGTTTTGAACCTCCATATCTCGACTTGAAGCGTCGGAGGGTTTCTTGGAAAAACAACCGGCGACTTATCTGTGTCTGAGGACCTCCGGAGAAGAAGCTGGCGAGGAGACCTCACAGGTTGATCGAAAGCGAGATCCCTGTCAGAACGAGGAGAATCGGAATCTCGCATCAACAGGTGGTTTCGAGTAAATGTGTCTGATCCTAGATTCTTTTTGACTGTTAACAAAGGAGAGGATATGAAAAAGAAAAGTTATCAAAATAAATTTACATTTTGCAATTTTTTTAATATTTGTCCAAGTACAGTATGACGCTCAAACTGTAGGAGACTTGTAGAGGTTCTTCTCAAGCATGCTTGTAGAGGTTCTTCTCAAGCATGCTTTTTGGGAGGATATGTAATTTTTGTGGGTATGTATAAGATTGGATATGTCAAACAACCTAATTAGGAGCCTTACTCAAATGCAGCTTCAAAAACAAAACTTGTGGCATGGCTGCTGCATAATGACGTTCTTAGTTGCGTGCATGGTCTTTGCCTCTGTTATCTCTTTGTTTTCTCACTTCAAATGCTTATCATGAATCTCAGGAGAGCTTGCATTTTGCTAACCTGGAGTGAATACATCTGCTCAATTGACCTCCCATATAGCCGTGAAAGCATCCGTGCTTGCTTCTGTGTTATGTACAGAATAATATTCTACTTTGGAGTAGGAATTGCATAATGTTGTTGTTTCAAGAATTTTCACCGCATTTCAGAACGTCCTATGCAGAATGCTCTACAAAATTGCATATCAAACGGAGTTTAAAAGATTGAACTAACACAAAGAAATTTCATTGAAAGCTTAGCTGGCAACAAAAATATTATATAATCTCGTGTTGCAGATGTTATGCCGATCTTTTTTTTTTTTTTTTCTCAACAGAAGTTTTATGCTTATTGATTTATGAAATGAGAAAATATTATTGATTAAAAATATTATCGTGGATTGAACAGAAATACCAATTCAAGAAAGCTAACATTGTTAACAGCCATTACATAATCAATAAACACTGTCATTTGAAAAAAAAAAAAAAGTCCTATCACGTTACCCTTTAATGAATAAAACAATTTCACGTACTTCAACTGAATATAATCAATGAAAAAAATAATTTAAGACCACACCAGATAGTATGAGACTTAAAAACAAAAGCCTCAAGTCCTTAACCATATGGAAGATTTTTAATTTTTAATCACAATATAATTAATACTGACGCATAAGAGAAATGACAGATTAAGATTTAAAAAAAAAACAATTTAAAGCGTAACTCACCAAACAATATAAACACAATTAACTCAATAGCAAAAAAGTCACTTACAACAAAATTTAAAACGTAACCCAGCAAATAGGAGAAGACTTAAGAACAAAAGCCTTAATCTATTTTATAGAAGACTTTAATTTTTAATCTCAAGACGATTAATTCAACGGCAGAAAAGTCAGTTACAATAAAGCGCATCATGGAATCCCTGATAGAAACTTAAGTGTTCATGTTTGGCAGTCGAGAAAGCTAAAGAAAGTGAAAGAAAATCTCATTCTGGAAATTTATAGAATATTCACATTAATATCATGAGCTTGTTACAGTTCGTTAGCTAATTGGTTACACACACGTGAGAGCTAACCCAAATAACTAACTAATCCACGTCGTCAGCTTAAGTGAGCTGGTTAGCTGCTGTCAAGAGCACAATAACAGCATGTACACGATTTCTCTGTTCCTTCTCATTTAATCAGTTTGACTAACATCCCTCCTTGAACTGGAGTTTCTTATTACTTCTTTCCTCTCCTCTTCTTACTTTATCAACTTCACTGACAATCCCAAACATAATTTTATTCTTTTATTGATAAAGTCAGTTCATATTACAATTAAATTACAAGTGGAAAAAAAAAAACAGAAATTATGATTACACAATCTCTTATTGATGGGTCTTCCTTCCCCAAACTCTCTGCCATTAACAAAGACACAAGGTATATGGGAAATCATGGGCCAATATTTTCCTTCATCCTTTCTGCACCTTTCTTCTATCAACGGGCAATCATCGATGGTTAGTCGCGAAAGTGATTTAGGCAGGCCCTGCTCTGAAAAGTATTTGAGCTTCGGACAATTACTGAGATCCAGAGTTTCCAATGAAGTTAGGTTTTCACCAATTGAGGATAGGCATTCCAGATCTGAAATCTCCAGTTCGGTTAGAGAGGCAGGAAACGGCGGAGGTGACACCAGGTCTGGACATCCTCCTGAGACTCTTAATTCCTTGAGAGAGGTGAATCTGTTCGATCCCCACTCGAGCAATGGCTTTGATATCTTCAGATCTTCAATCTCAAGAGATTGGAGGTTGGTGGGAAAACCATCCTCTGGGAATGATACCACGCTAGGACACTCTCGTATTTCTAAATTTAGAAGAGAGGTGAGATTGTGCATGCAGTTGGGTAAGGCCTTCAGATTCTCACAATCCCATATCGTGAGCTTAGTCAGTTTCGTAGAAGGCAATCCTTCTTCGGGAAATGACTCAAGATTTGGACATTTATATATCCCAATCTTTTGAAGATGGTGGAGATTATGCAAACCGGCAGGTAATGATTTAAGATTTTCAAGCTCTGAAATATCGATTTCTTCAAGGGATGTGTTGTCCAACCTTTCTGCTAACGACTCCAGTTTTGAACAGTAAATGACCACGAGGAACTTAAGAGCCTGAGGTAGATTTCCATTCCGTGTCAAGAAAGCAAGATTCGAGCAACCGACGACCTCAAGGTGCTCCAGCGTGGCAGAAAAGGATGTGAGGGAGGTGCACCCACTGCTGCTACTGTAGATGTCCTGTTCCCCCGTCAAAGTCCTTAAATTATCACAGTTCCAAATAATCAGCCGCTTCAAGCTCGGAGGTAGCTGGATTCTGGCAATATATGTCAAAGAACCACATAATTTAATCCTCAGACTTTCAAGAGATGTATTGCTATTTTGCATCCATGCCTCAGGTAAGGATTTCAAAGCATTGCATTCTTCTATTGTAACTGTTCTCAACTGGGAAGGCAGAGCAACCTCTGGAAATGAAACAAGTGAATTACAACTCCGAATCTCCAAACTCTCAAGAGATGAATTGGAGTTGTGCATCCATGCCTCAGGTAAGGATTCCAAAGCATCGCATTCTCCAATTCTAACTGTTCTCAACTGGGAAGGCAGAGCAACCTCTGGAAATGAAACAAGTGAAGTGCAGCCATATATCCGCATCTCTGTAAGGGAACTAAGGGTGAGCAATGCTTGTGGTAGCCTTGAAAGGCCTTCACAATTATGCAATTTCAAAAATTGAAGCCTGCACGGAAACTCTGGCTGTTGCTGGTCATGTTCTTCCTCTGTTACTAAGGAAAGCAGTTGGGGACATCTTGAAATCTGCAACCGATTAAGGGATCTAATGTCTTGCGGCAACCGAGTTTCACTCCGCCAAAAATATGCCTGCTCTCGAACATTAACTGCATGCACTAAATGTGGGCTGCTGAACACCACCCTTTTACATCCATCGATTTGTAATTCACTGAGAGCTGGAAGACATTGAATTGTCACTACCAACTGATGACAACTTGTTATGTCGAGTGTCTCCAATAAAAGAAGACGTTTGGGCAATGTTCCTTGCAGTTTTTGACAATTGAAAAGAAAAAGCTTTTGCAGCTTAGGAAACACTTCATCAACTTCTTGACCAGCTCCGCAAGGAATCCACTCTTCCCATTCTGTCATATGGGAAAAGGAAAGAGCCTCCAGTGATGGAAAGGGCACTGAGCAACTGTTTCCATAAAACTCCGACCCCACACTCTTTACTCCGTCCATTCCCCTTATCCTAAGTTTCTTTAGAAATGGTAGTTGCCCTACCGATGGCAAAGATGTACACTTGCCGCAACCTTCAAATTCTAGACCCGCCAATTTTGAGAAAGAGGAATCTCCTAGCCAAATTGGAAATTTTGTACCACTGTAGCCTGTGATGGTCAGCTCTTGTACATCTCGATGTGGTTTTAGCATGCTAAGAACCTGTGTCTCAAATTCACACTGGTCAAGATTCCGAACGTCCCGTGCACTCCATTCGAGCGATAAAGCTTCAAGATTCACCTTGTTGTTTAACTGAGCCTCACTGGCATCGCCAACATCTTTCACATTCTCCAACTTCGAAATTTCAAGTGTACCCCGAAGATGCGTCAAAGACTTGAACTCTCGTAGCCCAGAACCACTGTCTTTTCCCACAACAAATCTACCCAACGTCAAGAGACGAGTCAATTTACCGAATCCCTTCGGCATTTCCTCCAATTCATAGGCATCAGAATTTCTTAGATGACGCAGTTTCGTCAGGTTTCCCATGTCTTTACACAACTTCTTGAGCTTCCAACAGTCTTCCAACAAAATTGTATGCAAGTTGTACAATGAATTAATTGACTCGGGCAAAATTTGAATTCTCGTTCTGGATAAGTTAAGACAGCGTAAATGCTTCAAGTTTCCAATTTCATTTGGTAGGTTGAAGATGTTTCTATACCCACACAACGAAAAGACCCTTAAGCGTGGAAGATTCAACAGCATCTGAAGAACACTCCAAGCCAAATAATTGTCACCGAAAACTGAAAACTTCATTGGTAAAAAGGTTCGCAAATGTTGCACGTCACAGATGAACTCCAACCTAGTGTCGCCATCATATTGTCCACGAATGTACGAAAAATGACGAAGACTTTGAGAAAACTTTTGTCGGTTTTCACCTGCTAATGTATCCTCCATTCTGAAGTATTGCTCCCCTGCAGCCCATCGAGCAAGGTCATTGATTAGATCATGCATCACAAATCGGGATGTATCTTTACTTGACAGTTGAAATAACGACCTTGAATGTAACTCCTGAACGAACTCGCGGCCCAAATCTTCCATTTTCCTTCCACTGTATTCTTGATCCAAGAAACCTTCAGCCGTCCACAATAAAATTATCTCCTCTTCTTGAAATTCATAATCTTTGGGAAACAATGAGCAGTATGCGAAGCACCGTTTCAACTGTGAAGGAAGAAAATGGTAGCTCACTCTTAGGGCTGGTATAATATCACACTTGTCCTCTCGTAAATCCCATATGTTAGTATTGAGCACAAATTTCCAGTCATTCAAGTCATCTTTGCCGCTTAAAAGGCCGCCAAGAGTTTTAGCAGCCAAAGGCAATCCTTTGCACTTCTTCGCTATCTTCTCTGCAACTTCCTTCAAGGATTGAGGAATGTTGAAATCCCTAGCCCCCAAGGAGTGTTGAATGAGCACACGCAAACAGTCATCGTCCGACAACTCTATCAATGTTTTAGTCGAAACAGCTCTCATTGTTTCTGCAACACCTTGATTGCGATGTGTGACGACAATCTTACTTCCGGATGCACCAGCTCCAAAAGGACAGCTCAGGGCTCTCCAGGAATTGTAATTTTCGTTCCACACGTCGTCCAAAACGAGCAAAAATTTCTTACCAGATAGTTGCTTCTTCAGTTTCTCTTGGAGCAAATTTAAATCATCTCTGTCCGTACACTGATCACTAGCAATGGAATTCAGGATCGATTTTGAAACCCTAAAAACATCGAAATCCTCAGAGACACAAGTCCACGCTTTGATCTGAAAATGACGTTGCACTCGATTATCTTTATTTACAAGCTGAGCAAGAGTTGTCTTCCCAACGCCACCCAACCCCTTAATAGAAATAACAGAGAATCCATTATCAGCTCTTAAATCATCCCTCAACAGCAACTCAACAATTGCCTCCTTATCTTTTTCCCTGCCATAAACTTCGTCTTCGTTCACCAAAGATGTTGTGGGTAATCTTTGCCCGACATTTATTCTAGACTTCCCGTCTGAAATTGTCAGCAGGTCTTTTTGCGTTGAAATAATACTCTGCAGCCGAGCAGTGACATCCTCTATTTCCGACACCATTTTGGATTCAAACTGAATAGATCGAGGGCTAAAATTGGTGCAGCAAGTAGGAATGAACTTACGAAACTTACTCGTGCTAGTACTGGGTTGATAAGCAGCAGCTGGTTCTTGAAGCAGCAACTCCCTCCGCAGAGCTTCAGTTTCGAGCTCATCCAACACGTCTTCAGCATCATAAGCCAAGTTCTGAAGATTGTCGAGCCATTTCTTCACAGCCTTGTCCTTTGTCTGCCTATCCTCAGCATCAGCAAGCACTGCCTGAATCATCTCCAACATTCTCTTCCACTCGATGAAATCAACCTTCAACTTCTCGTGCCGTGTGAACAGTTCAAGTCCCTGAGAAGCCAGCTTTTCGATCAGCAACTCCACTGACGCACTGAGCACCGCCTCTCCGATGAATGACATTTTTTTTGTTCTTTTCTTTTTGGTTGAAAGAAACTGAATAAATTATGAAAAATGAAGATGAAAAAATCTGCAGAAAGTGGACAAAGTCTGGTATATGATTTTGGTTTGTAGAGAGTAAAGCAACCAAGAGAGGGTAATGTGAACTGTATGCCTCATATGTCAAGAAAAACAAGCCTTTCCCAATGCTGTCGAATCTAATTCTTTTTTTTTTTTTTTTCAAATTTCAACATTCTTTACTTATTAGTCTCTTTATTCTTTAATTTTCAGGTGATTCTTGTTCTGGTTCTTGCTAAAGCATCAAGCAAGTTATAGCTTCTGATTCTGATCAATGCCGGACATTAACATACGTACCAATAATCTATTAATGAATTGTTTTTAATTTTATAATCAAAATGAAGATTTCGTACTTGCAATTTTGTATGATGGCCATGTGGAACTGAATTATGATCAAGCATCATTTGTTGACAGACAAAAAATGAAATAACAACAATGCATTATTATTATTATTATTATTATTTTTTTTTTTTTTGTGATTTGGGGTATCTGCTTTTATAAAAGCATATTGGTATTCTTTCATTTAAGTGTTTGCTTTATCTTTATTAATTAGGCATCTTACAAAGCTTTCACTCTATCTCTCTATCCACGGCAATCCCATTTTGATGGCCTAAAGGATATTGTTTTATAAACATATTAATATTAAAAATAATTTTCATATACATTATTTTATTAATTATACTTATTGTAATAGTTTATTCGTATCATATTTTATTTATTTATTATTTTTATCTTATTACTAAATTTATATTTATTTGGATTATTATAATCAAAAGGTATAGTAATAAAAAAAGGGTTTGTATAACCATTTAAACAAATCTTGGGAGCGTGGCTGGCATTATTCCTTTTAAATAAGAAAAGTATATATTGAACCAATCATTGCCCTCTATTTTTACTCCAGCTCATGTGACCTGGGCGCCAAGTATATTCACGACCAGATAAGTTGCGTCCTAGGGCTAAATTCAAGTTTAAAAACCAGCATTAATATGAAAAATGAAGTGAACTATTAGAAAATTAACCAAAATTATACTTTTACTTTCTTAATACTAAATAGTAAAATTGCATTTTCAATATCTATGTTTTTTTGTACATTTTTCCTTTCTCTCTTTATTGGCAAATACTCTGGAAGACATTCATGGTTTTCTCTGTTTATAAATTAAAAAAAAAAATTTGTATACTTCAAACTTATTTTGAATCTGGCTGAATACTATTCTTACAAGTTTTTTCATTGAAATATACTCAGGTGACTGCGCGTGCAAAGTGTATTCACGATTGGCTAAGTATGTCCGGGGGCTGTAAACTTAAGTTCAAAAACCAGCACTAAGATAAAAAAAATGAATCTGAAGCATTTGGAAATTAACTAAATTATTTCTATCTCACTACTAAATACTAAACTATTCTTTTTCATTTTCTCCTTTAACCAAAAGTACTCTATAAGACATCCACGATTTACCATGTGTATTTTAAATTCTTTTTACATCAATATATACTTTGGCTTATTTTCAGGTTGGAGTTGCACTCCTAGTAGTGTAGTGAATATTTCATACTGTGAAAAGATAAAAGAAATCATAAAACAAATTGGTCAAGAAGTAAAGAGGATTTACACTGTTTTTAATGAAACAAAACTTTGGGAACTTAACTACTTAGCAAGGTTCACAATCTTTTGTTGGGAAAATCACCCTTTTGAATGGAATGAGTTCATGTGACACATTGTCTCAGTACAAGGTCTTTTTCTTAGGGAGTCTTATGCACGCCAAAGCTATGCAAAATGCAAGCTAAGAGACTAAAAAAAGTTGGATTCTTATTGGATCTAGCGCCAGATTTGATTTATGTGTTTCAATTATAGCTTATTTTATTAATGTATTTTCAATTATAGCTTTTTAATTTGATTAAGGTAATTTGGGTTACTTCGGCAAATGAAACCCAATTTGGAAATTAAAGGTTGATCATCAATCTTTGCCACTAATTAAATATGCTTGGGAGGACTATGGCAAAGCACAAATCAAATTATTCTTGATATTTCTTTTATGATGGCACTTTAGTTTCTCCGTTTGGCAAATAAAATTCTCTTTTTGTGATTTTGTTCATCTGTTTTTAAGTTTTTTTTTTTTTTTAAAGTATGTATTAGTCCTCATTCATTTAAGTTTTTGCTTCATCTTTGTTAACTTTCGCCATCTCTCAGAGGCTCAAAGCCTTTCCCTACTAATTAAACTCGGTCAACATTTTATCTATTCACTCACAGAGAATGCAAAATGTACAATTCAAAATTGTTAAAGCAGAAATGACGTTTCTTATCAAAAAATTAATTATTTCTTAGAATAAATGTGAACATTTTGCATAAGCAATGTATTTGCTTTCTTTGACTTTTTAAATATTTTATCCGATCCATTTCTTGTATCACTTTGCATGCTTAATTGAAGCTGCTTTTGGCCTTGACTTTGAATTTCAAAATCTTAATTTATTTATTCACCTTTACAAGTTTTATTCTTCCATAAATTGAAAAATAAGCTACTTAGCCACTTAGCTTTACTATATATCCATTCTAAGCATATTCTTTCTTCATTTATTCAAGTTTTTACTTTATCGTTATTAATTACGCATCTTACAAAGCTTTTCCCTACTAAATGAGCTCTGTCAAGATTCTTGACGCGACACAGTAAAGTATATGCCAAAATTGTTAAAGCAGAAATGGCATTTCTTCTCGAAAATTTAATTATTTCTTTAGAATATATGTGAATGTTCTATAAAAGCAAATGTTTAATTTCCTCGACTTTAAAGCATTTTGTCCGATCCATTTCTTGTATCACTCTTAGTGCTTTGTTGAAGCTTCTTTTGGTCTTGATTTTGAATTCAAAATCTTAATTTATTGATCATTACGTGTTCTTTTTTTTTTTCCCCCATAAATTGAACAATAAGGTACGCGGCTTAGCTTTACTATATATCAATTCTATGTGCATGCTGTAAAATAAAATAAGATCATGCAGTGATACAATTTACAAAATTGGAATCTCATTATTTTCACACCAATAATACACATAACAATAGTATATATTTCTGTTTTCCTCCACATATTTCTCGTTCAGTTATCAATTTATTATGTGTTTACAACTAGAGTAATGCTATGATCTTAATATTTGGATCCTAACTAATGTGGTATCCATATATCCATTTAATAGTAAATAAGTAATTTTACTAGTTATAAAATTTATCACCCACATGATGAATAACATATAATATTGAGACTCCAGTTGGGATACTTAAAATTATAATTACAAAATACATATTCATGTCGAGATAACAACCCCTAGCCGCATTTGGGAGAGGGAAAATATTTTGAGTTGCGGAGACTATGAACATTTTCCATTTCTTTTTCTTTTTTTTTTTGGTTGAATGAAACAGAGTAAACGATGAAAAATTAAGAAGAAAAAAAAATCAGAAATTGAACAAGTCTATTTTGTAATTGTGATTGATTTGCGTTTGTGATTTGTGAAGAGTAAAGCAAGCAAGAGGGTGGAATGCGTAGCAAAAGATCAAGCTTTGCCATCCGAAATTTATAATTATCTTTTCTTTTAATCTTATATTATTGTGAAATTGCCAAAAAAATTGCAATATTTGAAATTTTTTTTTTTGAAACGGCAATATTTGAGTTTATTTTGAAATTGCAATTACAGATAGATAGAAGCCTCACAGCAGCACTACTATTTAAAATGAGAAAGATTGATTCGAGAACAAACAGAGAAAGACTGATTTAACATAGAAGGTTGGCAACAATGTAAGCCCGTCTGATTACCAAATGCAATCAAGTTAACAGAGTAAAGAGCATTTCATTCTCATCACTGCAATTTCAGGAAAAAAATAAACTTAAACCATATCTGAAAAGCGCTTATGGCGGGAGATCACAAATTCTGGGAAATGTAAAAAATGGAGGGGGAAAAGGGAAAAAAAGTGACCAATACAGAATAAAGCAGAGCAAATAACAGAGTAAAATGGAAATTATATGCAAATATACCCTGCTAAATTTGTGACAAATGCTTGAATCTATTCAATCCACCAGTTTCAACTATCTCCAACCAAATGGATAAGCATAAAACCCTGCAACACAGGACTAAAGATAGTTTTAATATTTGAATTACAGAATATTTCTCCTTTCATAAGTCAATAATCATAAAACCCTGCAACATAGGATAAAAATGAAATTATGATTACACAATTCAGTTAGTTTAGTTTACAAATTGAAATCTAGTTTACAAATTACGATGAGTCTTCTCCAAAAACCAATAAGTAATCAATTTTGACATAAGGTATGCGGGTAATCACAGGCCAATATTTTCCTTTATACTTTCTGCACCTTTCTCTATCAACGGACAATCACGAATAATTAGTTCCAAAAGTGATTTAGGGCAGGCCTTGCTCTGGAAAATATTTGAGCTCGGACAAAAATAGAGATCCAGAGTTTCCAATAAAGTGAGGTTTTCACCAATTAAAGATAGGCATTTCAGATTTGGCATATATGAAATCCGCAGTACAGTTAGAGTGGCAGGAAACCGTGGAGATGACACCAGGTCTGGACATCCTTCGCAGATTTCCAATCGTCTGAGAGAGGTGAATCTGTTCAATCCCCATTCGAACAATGGCTTACACATCTTCAGATCATTAACCATAAGTGATTGAAGGTTGGTGGGAAAACGATCCTCCGGAAAAGATTTGGACATCGTTCTATCCGTATCTCTTGAAGACGGTGGAGATTATGCAAACCACCAGGTAATAATTTAAGACTTTCTTGTTGTGCGCGGAATCAATAATCACGAAAAAATAAAGGACATAAATTTACGTATATACTTTCGCCCACGAAGAAAAATAATTTATTAACAATTATTTGAGTCAAATTGAGTAAAGAAATCACTTTTCCAGGAAGCCCAAATACACTAAGATTTCTCTCTAATTCTTTCACTCAAAAAAGCTTTAGAAACTTATAAATTTTAAGATGATCTCAAATGAATGAAATCCTTAGCTATTTATAGGAGAAATGAATTACTATGCAAAGAATAAAATAATTAAAAATATAATTTTTAATTATTATTATTTTCCAAATCCATCCCCTTTGTCCATTCTTTCTTTTCGGCTTGAAAAATCTCTACAATTGTTGGTGTAACCAACAATTTGTTGACTTCAACAAATCGTGCTACCAACCTTGAAATTGGCAAGCTCTTCTTTGACTTTTCAATTCTCCACAAGATTTGTTCAAATCGAAATACCAACGTACCATCATCCCCATCTCTATGATCACCCAAAAATTTGGGATCAAGCCAACCGTAGTTCAAAATTTCCGAAGGACATATCTTAACACAAGCGAAGGATTTGAATTAGTTTCAAGCAATGTTGAAACTTAACTCCAGAAACTACCTTCGTCAACATATTTGATGGATTATCTTTGGTATCTATCTTCTTCAACAACACAACACTGCTCTCGATAATCTCTCTCACATAATGATATTTCACATCTATGTGCTTCGTCCGAGCGTGATATGTTTGATTCTTCGCAAGGAATATCGCACTTTGATTATCACAGAAGACTGCAATGTTCTCCTAGATTACTCCCAAATCACCTAACAAGCCTTTCAACCAGATAGCTTCTTTTACAGCTTCAGTTGCAGCCATATACTCTGCTTCCGTAGTGGATAGAGCAATTGTCGATTGTAGAATTAACCTCCAGCTAATCGGACCTCCACCCAATGTGAATACGTAGCCCGTTGTTGATCTTCGCTTGTCAAGGTCTCCAGCGAAATCAGAATCACAATACCCAACACATTGTTGACCACAATCCTTCTTGAATAATAACCCAACATCAATTGTCCCATACAGATATCGGAGAATCCACTTTACCGCAAGCCATTGATTTTTACCCAGATTGTGCATGTTATCTACTAACCATGCTCACTGCTTGAGATATATCGAGCCTTGTGCATACCATAGCATACATAAGACTACCCACAACACTAGCATATGGAACACGAGCCATGTAATCGCGCTCTTCTTGAGATCTAGGACATGAAGAAGAGCTTAATTTGAAATGAGGAGCTAGAGGTGTACATACCGGTTTTGTTTTGTCATCCATACCGAATCTTTCTAGCACTTTCTTCAAATAAGACTTTTGAGTCAACCATACGCTCTCATTCTTCTTGTCTCTACGGATCTCCATCCCAAGTATTCTCTGTGCATCACCCAAGTCTTTCATCTCGAACTCAGAAGCCAGCTGCTTCTTTAATCTTTTGATCTCATCTCTATTCTTTGAAGCTATAAGCATATCGTCGACATAGAGTAACAAATAGATGAAAGCTTCATCTGGTAGTCTTCTAAAGTAAACACAATGATCGTGTTCACTTCTGGTGAATTTCTGCCCTTGTATAAATTAATCAAATCTTTTGTACCACTGCCTTGGTGATTGCTTCAGTCCGTACAAAGATTTAATCAATCTACACACATGATTCTCCTTTCCAGCAACTCTGAAACCACAAGGCTGAATCATATAGATTTCCTCCTCCAAATCTCCATGTAAGAACGCCGTCTTAACATCTAATTGAGCCAACTCTAACTCATATTCTGCAACTAAGGCAAGTAGGATACGAATGGAAGTATGTTTTACAATTGGAGAGAAAACTTCATTATAGTCAATACATTCCTTTTGAGTAAAACTTTTTGCCACGAGCCTTGCCTTATATCGAGGAGTTGTTTGATTCGCAGATCCTTGCTTTTTGGTGTAGACCTATTTATTGCCAATAGCCCTTTTCCCTTTTGGTAACTCCACAAGTTCCCAAGTCTGGTTTTGATGGAGAGATTTCATCTCTTCTTCCATGGCTAACTTCCATTGATCACTTTCACTGCTGCGTAATGCTTCACCGAAAGTGTTGGGGATGTCATCATCAATAACTGGAAGTGCATAGGCTACCACCATATCTTTAGTAAGCCATATGAGTTTCTTTATCTCTCTTCTTAGCCTCCTTGTTGCTATAAAATCATCATTATCTACATCATCAATTATTTCTTCATTTTGTGAGACATCAGAAGAAACAACCTCTTCTTCAACTCTAGGTGTCACCTCCATAGTTGAACCCTTCTTTGATGTAGAACTAACTGGTACATATGGAGTTGCATCAAACTCCACCCGCTGCAATACCTCTGTGGTCTTGTTCTCCACCTGTTGAGAACTTGAAGCTTTCATCATTGAAGCTTCATCAAATGTGACATCTCTGCTACACACAAACTTTTTGTCTTCGAGATCCCAAAGCTTGAAGCCCTTTACTCCACCTTTGAATCCCACAAAGATAGATTTTCTAGCACGAGGATCCAGTTTACCATCTTTGACATGATAATAAGCTGGACACCCGAATATACGAAGGGAATCATAGTCTTGTGCATGCTTTCCAGACCATATTTCCATAGGAGTTTTACCTCCAATTGCAGCAGAAGGCAACCGGTTTACCAAGTGACTTGCGTAGCTCACAGCTGCAGCCCAAAACTTTTTATCTAAACCAGCATTAGATAACATACATCGTACCTTCTCTAGTAAAGTACGATTCATACGCTCAGCCACACCATTTTATTGCGGAGTATGTCTCACCGTGAAATGTCTTTTAATACCCTCGTTCTGGCATACTTGCAAGAATGGATCAGAAGTATATTCACCCCCATTATCAGATCGTAATACTTTGATCTTCGCCAAGTCTCCACCAATTTCTTCCATTTCACGAAAATCTTTAGAACCTCATCCTTTACTTGCATGGTGTACACCCACACACGTCTAGAGAAATCATCAACAAATGTAACAAAATAATGGATTCCACTAATTGATGCAGTCTTGGTTGGTCCCCATACATCACTATGAACATACTCAAGGATCTCACGAGTATCGTGATTAGCTGTACCAAACTTTACCCTTGTTTTCTTGCCTACTACACAATGCTCATAGAAATTTAATTTACAGGTTTTGGTACCTTTTAAGAGTCCATGCCTCATCAGAGTTTGCAAAGACTTCTCTCCAGCATGTCCGACATGCCATAGTCAGGTGTCACCAACAACATTTGCTTCATCGATTCTTCAAATAGCATTATGACGCCGAACCCCTTGCAGAATCACCATAGCCCCATGTGTAAACTTCAGTATACCATCTTCAATGGTAACCTTGAGCCTTTAAAAGCACCCACAGAAATTAGATTTTTCTTTAAAGCTGGAACAAATCTAACCTCTTTGAGTTCTCTAACCATTCCATCAAACATTTTGAGCCGAATTGTTCATATCCCCATTTTGCGACAAGGTTGATCATTCCCCATCACAACTGCACCGGATTCCAGATTATGAAAATCTGTAAACCATTCCTTAATAGGACACAAATGATAGGTTGCTCCAGTATCAGGTATCCACTCGCTCGAACTAGCCACGTATGTTGCAGGAGTAATACTTAGTGAATAATTAGGATCTTCATCTTTCCGTGCCATGTTTGCTGCTGTTGGTTTCTTCTCATCTCTCTTTTGAGCCTTTGGACAATCTTTCCTCCAATGACCCTTTTCATGACAAAAGGCACACTTATCTCGAGCTATATTTCTGCTTCTCAATTTGGATCGAGAATTCTTTCCACCACGCTTTTTCTTTTTCTCCATCGCCCAATCTCTGCTCACTAAAGCTTCAGACGATACTCGTTCAGAATTTTTATAATTATTCCGAATCTCTAAGCTAGTCAATGCTGTGTAAATATCTTTAAAGACAATCACACTCTTCCCATATATCAAAGTAGTCACAAAATGGCTATATTTCTCTGGTAGTGAGTGTAACAGAATCATAACCTTGACTTCATCCTTAATATCTTCATCAAGATTCTTCAAATCAGCAAGTAACTTTTCAAATCTTGAAACATGATCGTGCATTCACACCCCAGGCTTCATTCGAAAGCCATATACTTGGCTCATTGCATTTTTTTCGTGGACTTTTCACCTTTCTCCTCCAATGTACGCCACAAAGTCATCGTACACTCCTCATCTTTCACCAAGTATTTCATCTCCCTGGTCAAACAAGATCTGATCTAACCACAAGCTTTCTCGTTCATACGATCCCAAATTTCTTCATCATACAAGTGTCTTTTATTTTTCAGAACAACATTGAGATTGATTTGAATAAGGGCATCCATAACCTTGATTTTCCCATCAAACTTTTCAACATCGATCTTCCGCCTCCTATAATAGCGATTTGACAAATCTCGCCCCACCGAAGTGTCTCCCCGAAATAGTCTCAGAGATCTCTCCCACTCGAAGTTTCACCTTCTACCATTTTTCAACGAACTATTTCCACTTGAAAAAGCTTCTATGATGTTAATTTCATGAATAAATGTCGAAAGTTCCTGAACCTGACGAACCGTCCCAATTAAAACCGTAATTCTTAGACTTTATCGCCTTTTTGAAAGAACTTTCCTGACATGCAAAAATATACACTACTTACAATGGGTCTCCATAAACATTTCCACCATATTTGTGAATAGATACTTAATGATCAGATCCCCAAGTACGAACCGTCATTATACTTGACTTGGCGCGAATCAAGCGCACCAAATAATCACAGAAAAAATAAAGGACACAAAATTTACGTGGTTCAACAATATGCCTACGTCTACGGGAGCAAGAGAAAAAATAATTGTATTATTAACAATTATTTTAAGACAAATTTGAGTAAAAAAATCTCACTTTCCCTGAACCCAAATACACCTAAGATCTCACCACACTCTCAAAACTTATAAGCTTCACAAATTTTGGGATGATCCCAAATGAATGAAATCCTTAGCTATTTATAAGAGAAATGAATTACTATGCAAAGAATAAAATAATTAAAAATATAATTTTTAATTATTATTATTTTCCAAATCCATCCCCTTTGTCCATTCTTTCTTTTCGGCTTGAAAAATCTCTACAATTATTGGTGTAACTAATAATTTATTGACTTCAACAAATCGTGCTACCAACCTTGAAATTGGCAAGCTCTTATTTGACTTTTCAACATTTCTAATCATGAAATAGTGATTTGAGAGCCTCAGGTAGATTCCCATCCCGTGACAAGAAATCAAGATTCAAGCAATAACTGACCTCAAGGTGCTCCAGCGTGGCAGGTAACTCGATTTCTGAAGAAGAGGTGAGGAGGTGCACCCTACTGGGATGTCCTGCTCCGTCAAAGTCCTTAAATTATGACAGTGTTAATAATCACCGCTTGTTCTGGAGCAAGCGGTATGTACTTATTTAAATATATGGTCCTAAATGATACGGTATCACCGTTGCATCCGGCTGGATCCATTTATCCACGCGGATCCGCTGGATCCATTCAACGGTGATACCGTATCACCGTAGCTTTCTCTAAATATATGTCAAAGAATTACAGTTATAAATGTTCGACTTTCAAGAGATGTACTGCTATTTCGCATCCATGCCTCGTAAGGATTTCAAAGCATTATCCTTTGATATCAGCTTGTTCACAACCGGAAGGCAGAGCAAATCGAAATGAAATGAGTGAAGTGAGGTGTCCGTGATTCTCCGTTGATCATGTACTGCTATTAAGTTTTATGTATGTAGTAATGTATAATCTAAATAATTTACATTGGTTTATTTTAATTATATATGATTATCATAAACTAATTTATTATAAATCTAATTTTTGTATTAGTTGTCTTTGAAATTGATTTTAATTTTTGTTGGTAGTGGGAGGCTCGGTAATGAGATTTGTGTCTACTGGTGGCTGAGTGATTAATGTTATTCAATTGAAGAAGATAAAATCTACATAAATTGAACGAAGTCTAGTTTATGTGAATAACAAACTTTACCAGGAAATTGCACCATTTATGCCACGACAGTGGCTGAATCCATACAAATTATCAAGTCAGTCAACCACAAGTTCATTTCATCTCTTTAAAATCATATGACTCCCTGAACTTTACAAAGGACAATTTACACTTGTGTTATTCCATACTTTATGTTGAATCATCCTTATCATCAGTCATCAATTTTTGCTGAACAAATGGATAAATTTATGAAGAATGGTTGTCAACAAATGATTAATGAAAAATTAATCATTCTGATTAACAAATGATTATGATATGGATGTATCATGATGGATTTTATAAATAAAACAAAAGAATTCGTCATATTTTTTTAAGGATTTGCAATTTATGAATGCAAATAGGTTTCTGGAAACTAGTTGAGTTAGTGTTTGATTTGGGCATGAAGTTGGAATCAATCAACATGCCGTGTTGAATGTGTACCCGGGCCCTGTACACACTGCCCGTCACATCTTGGGAATTTGGGCCTTCGATAAGAACAAATAAACAATACAAAAGCTCGTTTTTTAGTACAGAAGTTTATCTAATAATGATAATTATAATTATAATTATTTAATTACATAACTTTTTTTTATTAGACGTTTTTTTAGTAGAATTTTTAGAGATTAATTAAGTTATTTTTATCTTTAATTATTAGCAAAAACTCAAAATTTGAACTTTTAAACATACAGTTGAAATACATTTTAAAAAATTAAAATATCAACAATATCATTTACTTATTTTATAATCTTAATTTATTCCTTTTATAATATAATTATAAAAAATTTGTCTATTAAATTGCTTTTATAATTTTTAATAAAAACACTGATAGAACCCAAATAACTAAAACTTTTATAGTAAAAACTCTGTTTATAATAGCTCTGCTAATAAAAATTATATTTAAATAAGCTCTATTTTTTAAAACTATAAGAAACGGAGTGCTAACACTGTATAAAAAAAATGAAATAAAAAAATCCTTATTGTTGTGAGATTTCTATCTCCGTGACTCCATCACAACAAAATTCATGAGTGCTCCAATTGTCATGTAATGTCCTATGCTCTTAAGTTTCGCGTCTTGCCGCTTATCCATTGCATTAATTTATATATATATATATATATATATATATGGTTGGACACTTTGAGCTGGATCTCCCGCAAATCTAAAATAAAATTGTACCCACTTTAAATTGAGTAATACTATGCTTATCATTTGTAGAAGAGGGTTGAATTCTGAACTTCTAAGAATTTTAAATTTTTTATTAATTTAATTTACATTTAGTAGATTACTTCATTTTTAATTTATTAGATTGGTAAAATATAATGAATTTTTAATTGATTAAAATATATGTTTATCGAATTGTATATACATTTTATAAATTAATAAATTATTAATATATCAATTGATTAATATTTTTTTAAATTAATAAATTTTATATGATAGAAAATTATTAATTTTACAAAAGTTTTACTGTACTTTAAATTTTGTTTCACCAAACTAAACTATTAACCTTTAGATAGAAAAAACCATTTTTACTACAGCAGAATGCAAGGAAGTGAAGCATCTGCGTCAGCACAGCCTTTTGGGCGCCGTTGATTTTACATAATAAAACGAAGTCAGCTTTCATCATCCACCGTCCAAACCCATATCAACTTCAATCACTTCTCCTAATTGGTCACTCTTCTTCATGTTATTTCCTAGTTCCTATAATTATCAAAAACCTTAAACACTTGAAGTAGCTGAATAGAGAAACGGAGGATGTCAATGTCGTTTTCACCATTCCCGGTTAGTTTTTTATACATGGGATTGTCTATTTATTTCTTTATTTTTGTTTTTGATTGAAAAACGTTTTGTATGTCTGATGAATTTTGTTGAAATGGTATGTGGGTTGTTTGGTTTCCTGCAAATGATAATAGGGAACTATAATTTGTAGAGGATCTTAAAGGACCGTACTACACGAAATTAATAGTGTAATTGATTTTGATCCTGGTATGATTCTTATATGCTGAAAATAAAAGATCTTAACTAAATGCATTTAATTGGGATTCTTCAGCAATTAAAATTTTTTTTCCCTTCTTCCAATGAGTTTGTTATATGCATTGACATTTACACTTTTGTTACTGTTGTTACATTGGTACCTTGCTTTACTAATTTGTTGGATAACAAATGTTGCATCTTTGGCGTGATAGAGGCTTACAAATGGGGAGTACAACTAGTTTTGCTAAATTTCTAGTATAATAGAGTCATATGTTAGTTATGCGCCCGTACAATTTTCTTGTTTTTGTTGTATATAGGTGGCAGCAAAAAATGTTCACACAGTAACTGGTGATCGTTTTGTGGTCTATGGAGGTTCTGCCACTATATGCTGAAGGTTTTGAGGCTTAAAGCTATGGTTACTTGAGAGATTGATCCTTAGGCATTGCAATAAAAAGCATGGACTACTGACTGAGTCTAAGATTTTAAAGAATCAAGACAAGGATCAGTTTGATATTCATCTAGAAACTAGTTTATCAAATGATTCATTTAGAGTCTGAAGGAGTTTCGACATTATCTAAACCTAATGGTCAGTAAAGACTATTTTAAGTTAACCTCTTTATTATAATCAATTGTTATGTCTATCAATGTGAATTTATATTGGCATATTCATTTTCTTATATTTTGCAATTGAAAACTTAAAATCAATAGATTGTTGAACTGATAGTTATGTTGGAGAAACGAAAAGAACAACTTCACAATTACAAGCTCATTCCCTAAATTTTCCCGTTCAGAGCGATAGAGCACCTTCACTTTGCATTGCTGCTAGAGGAGCCACTGGTGAGCAAGCAAGAAGGAAGATATTGCCAGCATTATTTGCTCTCTATTACAGTGGCTTTCTTCCAGAGGCAATACCACAATTTCTTTATGTTGTTAGGCCTCTTTGCCTTTTGCCTAGAATTGCTACAGATAGAGTTCTTTCTTCACCAAGCCTGTTGTTTTCATTATTCCAGTTACTATGTATTTACTTTTTTGAATCATTAATCCAATTATGTTGGTATATGCATCAAAACGTATTCAACTTGCTTCTAACGTAAGAAGGAAAAGTGGATGTTTCAGTAAATTGAATGAAAGGTATTGTTTTCATCAATATTTTACAATTTTCAAACTTGTTCCAAATGTATTTGGTGAATTTCCGGTTTTATTATTTTTATCATTCCTGCCTGCAGAATGTGGGCATCGTGGTTATTCAAGAAAGAATTTGACAGATGAAGACCTGAGGTCCATGATAGCTTCAACTTTGTCTTGCCGCATTGATCATTGGTAAGGTTCTCATAGCCATACAAGTTCTCTTTGCTGCCATTCAATTTTTTTGTTCTAAATCCTTGAGTGAGTCAAATTACTGCCCCCTATAATTTTCGAATGCAACGTGAACAAATGCAAGAAGCTGCCTAAATGATTGTAATTCATGGCTGTCAGTTATTTACATGCTGATGGGGTTTCATCAATTTATAACTTTGGGATCATTTGGCTACATTCACCGAAGTTTTCAAAGAGGGAAAAAAAAAGGAGGAGAGGGTGGGTTAGCTTTGTGTCACATTCTATTAGCTAGTTGCTTGGGATTTCTATTGATTTAAAGGAATTATGGGTGTGTTTTTGGAAGGGCCCTCTCAAGCATCAACATGCAACCATTGCTTGCAGAAAGTGTGATCTAGACAAGCTTTTAGGCTTTTGAAAATGTGTTAATCTGAAATAAATGCAACCAAGGTTTTTCGTTGTAGTTCGTCAAGTTAGTTTGATTGCTATAGAATTAGAGTAGAATGAATTGAAGAAGTTTAATAAGGCATTTGTTCCTCATGATTTTAACATCTTTCTCAGTAGAACATATTAACTTAATGGCGTTAAAACAACTAAGAAGGCATGTTAAAGCTCAGTGTTTTGATGAGGCATATCAAGGTGGGGTTGATAAAATCACAAATCAGTGTTGTTTACAAGTCTCTATGGTTTTATCGTGCTTCCTATCTTATGCAACTTAATGGTATTACCTGGAGCCTGGGAAAAAAAAAAATTATAATTAAACTGTATGGCATGATCTTAAAATTATTTTTCTCAAATTGTTGGGCTATTAGCTGCTTACCTCATATCTTAAGTTTTTGCATCTAGTGATTTATCTGATAGCACCTGATGGAAAATTAATTAATTTTTTAATCATAATTATAAAAATCACCTTATGTACTTCTTTTTACCTCTAAAGATTTGTTAAAAACATAGGAAAAAATAGATTTAAACAGTAGTAATGTGTGATAGTTTAAACTATTCAGCTCATGTTCATATCTTAGCATGCAAATCACCCTATTGCAATTTGGCATGATAGTTTTATTTGTTGTAATCATTTGTTGTTACAAATAATACATATTTATGGAAGTATAATATGACAAAACTTATTATTGAATGACTTCATAATAATGATTGTGTATAGTTTGGTTGTCTAGATTAAATTCTTTAAATATAATAGCTAATATATTTTTCGTCGTTAAAGGCACTTCTCAATTATTACTTTGTTAAAAACAAGGAACAGAAAGGTATTATAACAAGGAACAAGAACGAAATTCTGATGAAGGTAGTATGAGATAATGTCGCAAGACTCAATTCACTTGGGTACATTCTAGTTTAACCACGCCAACTTTCTTTCTGTATAATTAATATTTCATACTTTAAAAGTCAACTTTTTCTTTTTCTTTTTGTCGTTTATTTTCCCAAGTTCCTTAAATTAAAAGTTAAAACATTTCTTAACTGCTATAGGCTAAGAGTAATTAGCTAGAAGTAAAATCAATATAGGTTGAATTGATTTATCAATGTTCAAGCTGTATGCTTTTGCTAATTGATTTTTCAGCTGCTTACCTACCGTAGGGAGGATCTAGAGTAGAAAGGACATTTTACCTATCTGTGCCATGAGAAGCACTTCTGGATGTTGTATCCGCTCTTGCCGTTAGTACCCAAACCTAGAAGTGCTGGAATTGTATAATAATTGAGAAACCTTTCGGGTTTGATGCACTGTCTTCTCATCGGCTAAGAAAAGTCCTTTCCGACTCCCAAGAAAAGCAATAATATAGGTGAGTAAGCACATTAGTTATACTAATTTATTTGTGTGCATACATTCAATTTTAACTTTCTTACTTCAATTTTGCAAGGGAGATCATCTTCTGAGGGGAATCTCATTAACCTCACAGTATTAAGGTCCTCAAATCTAATTTTGATCGATTATAGAGCAACATACATACATAGGGTACACTTGTACAGGTAATATTTGTTTTTTGTTTTTTTCCTCTCTAAAAGCAATGACATTCACTTGTGCTTTCTGTTAGCTAATGATGGCCACTACCTGTTTGAATTCTCATGTTGGTCATTTTGTCAGAAGAGATAGGTGTGCAGTCTGGAAGGTACTAAATATAAATAATTCACTGCATCTTCACTAACAAAGCCAATTATCTTATCCTCATGTCATTATATGGTAAAATATTGTGTAATTTTCTCAGTTGTATCAGGTATTTTGATGGTCATGGGATTATCCGAGACATAGTGCATAGTCATATACTACAAAACATAGCATTCCCGGCAATGTGAACCCTACAAGTCTCGACGGTGAAGATACCCGCAACGAAAAGGTACCTTCTCTTCTGCAAGATGATCTATTTTATTCAAAATCAATTCAGTTGATAAGAACAAAGGAGACATGCAAGCACAAATTTGCTTAATTTTTTGTGTGTAATGCGCAAGCAAGATTATAACAGATTCTAGCCTTGTGTATGGTTGATTGGGTATACTTTGGTATGGCACAAATAGTCCTCTTTTTTTTTTCCTTCTCCTAGTGATAGCAGGTCCACTATCTGATTTAAATCTTCTTTATCAATACATTTTTGAGTTTCTTATCCAAAAAAAAATTCAAAAGCAAGATTAGAAAGCACTGGTAATATATGTCTAATACGGCGATGAAGTTGAGGAATATACTTGTTAAAATTGCTAACCTTTTGTGGATGTCCCTAACTTCGTGTGTCTTATTGAATATGGAGAAAGCTAGAAAAGCATCAGTTTTATCAAGTTGTAGGTTTATCAACTATTTTTCAGGTTATGTGAATGTGATTTTAAAAACAAAAGATGAGTTTTGAAAATCCTTAGGAAGAATATATTATTTTTTACAAGGTAAATCTTAAATTCTTCTATCCTTTCAGCACCATTTTGATAGAACTTCACAGTTTTTCAACCAAAACGGTTGTGGGGCAGCACGCGAATGATTTTGCTTTTGCAGAGGCTATTCTGTATTGCCTAATTCTCATGAAACTTCTGTAGAAGGTTTTATATTTGTTTTGCGAGGAAGGACATCTGGTCCACCTTTCTCTGTAAAGTCCTTTATACTAATAAATATTCTGTTTCTAACCCCTGCCTCCGAAAGTAAAAATGAAGACAACAAAATTTGATTGCATGTGGTCATGTCGATAAGAAGCTCATTCATT
Organism: Citrus cavaleriei; assembly: GCA_030448925.1. Lineage (NCBI taxonomy): Eukaryota > Viridiplantae > Streptophyta > Magnoliopsida > Sapindales > Rutaceae > Citrus > Citrus cavaleriei. Next base: position 112,303 of record JAUJEN010000227.1, read on the forward strand.
TCAGGTTAAAGTCTAGAGGTGAATTTATGATTGGAACCAAGCAATTTCATTCTTGGCCAATATAAAGCTACCTCTGGAGACAAGGTTGATGTTAAATTGAACAGTCTGACCCCCATGTATTTTGTTGTTGTATTATACATTGAATTATACATTGACAATGCAAGTTGGGATGGTGTGCCTTTTCTAATAAAAACTGGCATGGGGCTAATCAGACATAGGTAATAGCTATTTCAGTTTTGATGTTCATTTTCATCAAAGATAGACGTTGTCGTGATTTGAACATTACTATATTATGGTAGGAACCTAGAACACACCCTTATAAATCCGGGTTGGAAGGGAAGGGTAACCATTAGCTTATATTCCCCATTTTGATTTACAACTTACAAAATTTCTAAAATCATAAATTTAATAAACAAATTATCATTAACATAGTCTGCTTCAATTTTTCACGATGTTCCAGTTCAATATCTATGTACATGTTATCTCTTTTCTCATAATTCACATAGTCTAGTTCAATGCTTCATAACTTTTGTAGTTTTTGTCCTCACTTCAATGATCAAGATAATTCACTAACTTTGGAAGTAAAATGGCTATAGTCTTGCATAATGAAATGCCCATTTCATTAATGACTGAACAATCTTTTATTTCTTGAACACTTTGGGATTCAGAGATTTTGTATAAAGAGCTAAAATAATTATTACCATCTCTAGGAGTTAAGACAGAGTTGGCTTAAACCAACATTTCTTTTGCAATACAGGATGTTCTCACCAACGTTAACCAAATAATTATAGAGTGAAGATACATATACAGTTTCATCATGTTCCAGGGAACATCTATCATGAGAGTTTTGGGCATAACATCGATCTTGCCACAAATGAACTAATATTATGGGATGTGCCTATCTTCTAGGGAGGAATCTCATTGAGAACCTTACAGTATCAAGGTTCTGTATTCTAATTTTTGAGCTATTATGGAGCCAAACATACATCCACAATATACCTGTAATTTTGTCCTTTTTTTTCCCTCTAAATGCAATGACATTTACTTGTGCAACTAATGATGGGCACTACTTGTTTGAATTTTCATACAGGTCATTTTGTCAGAAGAGATGGGTGTGTAGTCTGGAAGGTACTAAATACAAATAATTCATTTTATCTTCATTAAAAATGCCAATTATCTTATCCTTATGTCATTATACGGTATCAATATCATGTTGTGTATTTTTTTGGTTATGTGAGGTATTTTGATGGTTATAGGATCGTCCAAGGCATAGTGCACAGTCATATACTCCAAACCATAGCATTGCTTGCAATGGAACCCCTATAAATCTCAACGGTGAAGATATCCGGAACAAAAAGGTACCTTGTCTTTCTGCAAGATGATCTACTTTATTCAAAATCACTTTGGTGAATTTTTTGCTTGTAATGCGCAAGTAAGATTGCAATTGATCCTAGCCTTGTGTTGGGGTGATTAGGTATACTTTGTATGGCACAAATAGTCCAAGTTTTTATTCTCTTAGTAGACAGCCAGTCCTTTATTTGTTTTAAGTCTCCTTTACTAATACATTCTTGAGTTTCTTATAAAAAATAAAAAAAGATGCAGAAGCAAGATTAGAAAGCACTGGTAATCTATTTCCACTGTCCCATGGTAATAAAGTTGAGGAGTATACTTGTTAAATTGCTAAATTTTTGTGCATGCCCCTTACTTCATATGTCTTATTGAATCTGGAGAAAGCTAGAAAGGCATCAGTTTATCAAGTTGTAGCTTATGTGAATGTGATTGTAAAAACAAAATATGAGTTTACAAAATCCTTAGGAAGAAGTTAATTTTTTTATGAGATAATGCTCAAATTTTTGTATCCATGTGAGCATAATTTTAATAGAACTTCACGGTTTTTCAACCAAAAAAGTTGTGCGGCAGCATGCAAATGATTTTGCTTTTGCAGAGGCTATTTTATATAGCCTAATTCTAATGAAAGTTTTGTAGAAGGTTTTTTATATATTTTTTTTGTGAGGAAGGACATCTAGTCCACCTTTCTCTAAAATGTCCTTTTATACTAATAAATATTCTGTTTCTAAGCCTGCTTCCTCAAAAGTGAAAAATGAGTACAACAAAATTTGATTGCAAGTGGTCATGTTGATAAGAAGCTCATTCATTTCAGGTCAAAGTTTTTAGGTCAATCTGCAGATTGGAGCCATGCAATGTCATTCTTGGCCATTATAAAGATACTTCTGGTGACAAGGTTGATGTTAAATTGAACAGCCTGACCCCCACATATTTTGCTGCTGCATGCATTATACATTGGCAATGCACGTTGGGATGGCGTGCCTTTTGTAATAAAAGCTAGCATGGGACTAATCAAACACAGGTAATAGCTATTTCAGTTTTGCTGTTTATGCCTTAATAGACATTTTCGTGGTTTGTACATTGCCAGATTATGATAGGAACCTAGAGCACACCCTTAAAAAGATGGCTTGTGAGGTAAGTGTAACCCTTAGCTTATATTCCCATTCAGATTTACAGCTTACAATATTTCTAAAAACATAAAATTAAGAAATGAATTCAAGAGAGGAAATTATGACATTAACATGTCAGTCTCTCTTGTTACAATTCCAAGAACAATACAAACAAGAATTCTTCAGTGGATTAAGTGTGCAATACCTGAAATAGGTACCACTACTCATTTTTTTCCAGATAACCATCACTTTGTATCATGCATAAACAATTAAATTATGCATCTAACATAAGCAACTGCTGGTATAATCGAGTGAACATGATTTTTTTTTTTCTCAAGTTCTACAACACACTGTGGTAACAGATTTTTTTTGCTCAAGTGCAAACAACAACTTAGATAAGCATCACTTGTGTAGGTTTCATCCTGTAAGTTGTTCCGACAATTCGTAGACATCTCCAAGTCTTTGACGTATTGATTTTTCATATGGATCTCATTCCATGGAAACTAAAATTACATAATAAATAAATGCATGTTCATTAAACACTGAGGATTTAAATTGATTAAGTTTATTAAACTTGTGCAAATTATTATTATCGTTGATTTATGGCCTAATTCACGTAGTCTACTTCAATGCTTCATAACTTTTATAATTGTTCTCTTCACTTCAACGATCAAGATAATGCACTAACTATGGAAGTGAAAAGGCTGTAATCTTGTAAAATGAAATGCCCATCTCATTACCGACTGAACAATCTTTTATTTATCAAACACTTGTAATTCATAGATTTTTGTATAAAGAGCCAAAACTAATGATTGTCGTCTCTAAGAGTTAAGACGGAGTTGGCTTAAACCAACATTTCTTTCGGAATATGGGATGTGCTCACCAACGTTAGCCATATAATGTAGAGTGGAGATACATATACAGTTTCGACATGTTCCAGGGAACATCTATCATGAAAGTTTTGGGCATAACATCGACCTTGCCACAAATGAACTAATATTACGCGATGTGCTTGATGAGGCCATTCCAGTCAGAGTCAACAATAAAGTTCCAGGATTAGGCTTGCAATTGGATGCTTCGGAGCTTAATTTGCTCTATAAGGCTAAGTAAGCACTTCAGTTTATGGAACTTGTTCTGTTTTTGCTTGTCTTTTGTGTTGATATCCTTCATGTGCTTGTCTTTTGTGTTGATACTACAGGTATAACGTGGAGGTGCCTGATTCATACGAACATCTTCTTCTTGATGTTGTCAATGGCTACAACCATCTCTTCATGAGAAGCGATGAACTTACTGCATGGAATATTTTAAACCCAGTTTTACAGGAATAGACAAGAACAATATTGCACCAGAACTTTATGAGCTGGGAGGTAGAGGTCCTGTTGAGCATATTATCTTTAGGCGAAACATGGGGTTCAGTGGACCGAAGATTAAAAGCAACACTTGTTATATGGTAGTCTTGCTAATCTTTCCACAACTAAGACAAATAAATGGTGACTTTGTATATATGTACATTGTGTGAAATTAGGCTTGAGAAATGCCTGTCCGAATTCAGAGGGTAATTCTCAAGAGCATAAACCCCTTATTGAAATTGGATTTTCCTTGTAGGTGATTTGGGTTATGCTAAAAAACAATGTGCTAAGACTTGGTTCAAGATAACGGGTAAGATGCAAGCAAGTCAAAAAGTACCTTGAATTTCATTTTCTAATGAACAAATGATGGATGCCCATTTGCTTATTTAAATATGAAGATTTGTGTAAGGTTACTTGTTATTTGTGATCAACGAGTAAGTTTTTGCTAGATTGTATATAAATTGTTGATGGTGATGGATATCCATTGGTGGTTTCGAGTAAATGTGTCTGATCCTAGATTCTTTTGACTGTTAACAAAGGAGAGGATATGAAAAGAAAAGTTATCAAAATAAATTTACACTTTGCAATTTTTTAATATTTGTCCAAGTACAGTATGACGCTCAAACTGTAGGAGACTTGTAGAGAGTTCTTCTCAAGCATGCTTGTAGAGGTTCTTCTCAAGCATGCTTTTTGGGAGGATATGTAATTTTTGTGGGTATGTATAAGATTGGATATGTCAAACAACCTAATTAGGAGCTTCAAAAACAAAACTTGTGTATAATGATGTTCTTAGTTGCGTGCATGGTCTTTGCCTCTGTCATCTCTTTGTTTTCTCACTTCAAATGCTTATCATGAATCTCAGGAGAGCTTGCATTTTGCTAACCTGGAGTGAATAATTTTATTTTATCTGGTCCCTTATTTATACATCTGCTCAATTGACCTCCCCTATAGCCGTGAAAGCATCCGTGCGTGCTTCTGTGTTGTTGTTTCAAGAATTTTCACCGCATTTCAGAACGTCCTATGCAGAATGCTCTACAAAATTGCATATCAAACTGAGTTTAAAAGATTGAACTAACTTGTTAAACCCACGTGAGAGCTAACCCAAATAACTAACTAATCCACGACGTCAGCTTAAGTGAGCTGATTAGCTGCTGTCAAGAGCACAATAACAGCATGTACACGATTTCTCTGTTCCTTCTCATTTAATCATCCCTCCTTGAACTGGAGTTTCTTCTTCTCTTATTACTTCTTTCCTCTGCTCTTCTTACTTTATCAACTTCACTGACAATCCCAAACATAATTTTATTCTTTTATTGATAAAGTCAGTTCATATTACAATTAAATTACAGGTTGGAAAAAAAAATACAGAAATTATGATTACACAATCTAATTGATGGGTCTTCCTTCAAAAAGCGATCTGCCATTAATTTCGACATAACGTATGTGGGAAATCATGGGCCAATATTCTCCTTCATCCTTTCTGCACCTTTTTTCTATCAACGGGCAACCATCGATATATAGTTGCAAAAGTGATTTAGGCAGGCCCTGCTCTGGAAAGTATGTGAGCTTCGGACAATAACTAAGACGCAGAGTTTCCAATGAAGTGAGGTTTTCACCAATTGAGGATAGGCATTCCAGATCTGGCATTAATGAAATCCACAGTTTGGTTAGAGAGGCAGGAAACGGCGGAGGTGACACCAGGTCTGGACATCCTCCCCTGATTGTGAATCGCCTGAGAGAGGTGAATCTGTTGAATCCCCACTCGAGCAATGGCTTTGATATCTTCAGATCTTCAACCTCAAGAGATTGGAGGTTGGTGGGAAAACCATCCTCTGGGAATGATACCACGCTAGAACACCGTCGTATTTGTAAATTTAGAAGAGAGGTGAGATTGTGCATGCAGTTGGGTAAGGCCTTCAGATTCTCACAACGCCATATCTTCAGCTCAGTCAGTTTTGTAGAAGGCAATCCTTCTTCGAAATGACTCAAGATTTGGACAATCAGCTATCGAAATCTTTTGAAGATGGTGGAGATTATGCAAACCGGCAGGTAATGATTTAAGATTTTCAAGTTCCCAAATATCGATTTCTTCAAGGGATGTGTTGTCCAACCTTTCTGCTAACGACTCCAGGTTTGAACAGTCTCTGACACGAAGGTACTTAAGAGACTGAGGTAGATTTCCATTCCGTGACAAGAAAGCAAGATTCCAGCAACCAATGACCTCAAGGTGCTCCAGCGTGGCAGGTAACTCGTTGTGCATCCATGCCTCAGGTAAGGATTCCAAAGCATCGCATTCTTCAATTACAACTGATCTCAACTGGGAAGGCAGAGCAGCTTGAGGAAAGGAAACAAGGGAAGCGCAGTCATTTATCCGCATCTCAGTAAGGGAACTAAGGGTGAGCAATGCTTGTGGCAGCCTTGTAAGGCCTTCACAACAACTCAATTCAGGTACCCCTTGTTCAAAAAGACTTGCTAAAACCTCTTCAACTGCAATATGCACTAAATGTGGGCTGCTGAACACCACCCTTTCACATCCATCGATTTGTAATTTACGGAGAGCTGGAAGCCATTGAATTGTCACTACCAACTGATCACAACTTGTTATGTGGAGCGTCTCCAATAAAAGAAGTCGTCTGGGCAATGTTCCTTGAAGTTTACGACAATTGTCAAGAGAAAGCATTCGCAGCTTAGGAAACATTTCATCAACTTCTTGACCAGCTCCGCAAGGAATCCACTCTTCCCATTCTGTCATATCGTAAAAGAAAAGAGTCTCCAGTGATGGAAAGGGCACTGAGCAAATGTTTCCATAAAACTCCAACCCCACGCTCTTTACTCCGTCCATTCCACATATAAGAAGTTCCTTTAGAAATGGTAGTTGCCCTACCGACGGCAAAGATGTACACTTCCCGCAACCTTCAAATTTTAGATGCGCCAATTTTGAGAAAGAGGAATCTCCTAGCCAAATTGGAAATGTTGTACCACCGTAGCCTGTGATGGTGAGCTCTTGTACATCTCGATGTGGTTTTAGCTTGCTAAGAACATGTGTCTCAAATTCACACTGGTCAAGATTCCGAACGTCCCGTGCACTCCATTCGAGCAATAAAGCTTCAAGATTCACCTTGTTGTTTAACTTAGCCTCACTGGCATCGCCAACATCTTCACATTCTCCAACTTCGAAATTCGTAGTGTTCCCTGAAGATGCGTCAAAGACTTTAACTCTCGTAGCCCAGAACCAGTGTCTTTTCCACAACAAATCTACTCAACGTCAAGAGACTAGTCAATTTACCGAATCCTTCGGCATTTCCTCCAATAAATAGGCATTAGAATTTCTTAGATGACGCAATTTCGTCAGGTTTCCATGTCTTTACACAACTTCTTGAGCTTCCAACAGTCTACCAACAAAATTGTATGCAAGTTGTACAGTGAGTTAATTGACTGGCAAAATTTGAATTGTAGTTCCGGATAAGTTTAGAAAGCGTAAATGCTTCAAGTTTCCAATTTTATTTGGTAGGTTGAAGATGTTACAATACCCGCGCAGAGAAAAGACCCTTAAGCGTGGGAGATGATTCAGCAACATCTGAAGAGCACTCCAAGCCAAATAATTTCCATCGAAAACTGATAACCGCATCGGTAAAAAGGTTCGCAAATGTTCCACATCACAGATGGACTCCAACCTAGTGTCGCCATCATTTTCCCCCTGAATATACGCAAAATGACGAAGACTTGCAGAAAACTTTTGTCGGTTTTCACCTTTTAAGGTAGCATCCATTCTGAAGTATATCTCCCCTGCAGCCCATCGAGCAAGGTCATTGATCAGATCATGCATAACAAATCGGGATGCATCATAGCTTGACTGTTGAAATAACGACCTTGAATGTAACTCCCGAACGAACTCGCGGCCCAAATCTTCCATTTTCCTTCCATTGTATTCTTGATCCAAGAAACCTTCAGCCGTCCACAATAAAATTATCTCCTCATCTTGGAATTCATAATCTTTTGGAAACAATGAGCAGTATGCGAAGCACTGTTTCAACTGTGAAGGAAGAAAATGGTAGCTCACTCTTAGGGCTGGTAAAATATCACTATCTCGTAAATTCCATATGTCAGTCTTGAGCACAAATTCCCAGTCTCTTGAGTCATCTCTGCCGCGTAAAAGGCCGCCAAGAGTTTTTGCGGTCAAAGGCAATCCTCCGCACTTTATCACTATCTGCTCTCCAACTTCCTTCAAGGATTGGTGCCTGTTGAAATCCCTAGCCCCCAAGGAGATTTGAGTGAGCACACACAAACAATCATCATCTGACAACTCTTTCAATTGATACACTGGATCAGCCCTCATTCTTTCTGCAACGACTAGATTGCGAGTTGTGACAACAATCTTACTTCCGGCTGCACCAGCTACAAAGGGACATCTCAGTTCGCTCCAACGAATGTAATTCTCGTTCCACACGTCATCCAAAACGAGCAAAAATTTATTTCCGGACAATTGCTTCTTCAGTTTCTCTTGAAGCAAATTTAAATCATCTTTGTCCTTACACTGATCACTAGCAATGGAATTTAGGATAGATTTTGAAACCCTAAAAACATCAAAATCCTCAGAGACACAAGTCCACGCTTTGATCTGAAAATGACGTTGCACTCGATCATCGTTATAGACAAGCTGAGCAAGAGTCGTCTTCCCGACGCCGCCCATTCCATTTATAGAAATAACAGAGAATCCATCATCAGCTCTTAAATTATCATTCAACAATAATTCAACAATCTCCTCCCTATCTCTTTCCCTGCCATATACTTCGGCTTCGTTCACCAAAGATGTTGTGGGTGGTATTTGTCTGACATTTCTAGACTTCCCATCTGAATTTACATTTTTCAGATTCAGCAGGCCTTTCTGCGTTGAAATAATATCTTGCAACCGATCAGTGATCCCCTTTATTTTCGACACCATCTTGGATTCAAACTGAATAGATCGAGGACTAAAGTTGGTCCAGCAGGTGGGAATGAGCTTCCGAAACTTACTTGTGTTTGCACTCGAACTGGGTTGATCAGCAGCAGCTGGTTCTTGAAGCAGCAACTCCCTCCGCAGAGCTTCAGTTTCGAACTCATCCAACACGTCTTGAACATCATAAGCCAAGTTCTGAAGATTGTCGAGCCACGTCTTAACTGACTTCTCCCTGGTCTGCCTATCCTCAGCGTCGGCAAGCACTGCCTGAATCATCTCCAACATTCCCTTCCACTTGATGAAATCATCCTCCAACTTCTTATGCCGTGTAAACAGCTCAAGTCCCTGTGAAGCCAGCTTTTTTATCAGCAACTCAACTGACGCACCGAGCACCGCCTCTCCTATGAATGACATTTTTTTTTTCTTTTTTTGGTTAAAGGAAACAGAGTAAATTATGAAAAATGAAGAACAAAAAGAATGTGCAGAAATTGAACAAAGTCTAGTTTGTGGTTGTGGGTTGTGAATGAAGAGCAAGAGCAAGCAAGAGAATGCAATGTGAAATGGTGCACACAAAAAACGAAGCTTTGTTTTTTATCAGCACCAATAATTCAGCTAGCGACGACCAAAACACTACCACGCCAATCCACGCATTTCTGCAACTAAAGTCAAACTCAGTTGAATTATCTTTTATCAGTTGAATTATTATATAAAATATTTGAAAATTGTTTGATAATTAATTATTAATCAAACATTTAGATAGTTTTATTTAATAGACAGTTTAAAAAAAATCTCCTCAGTAATATTGTATAATTTCAATAATTTACATTTGTTTATTGTAATTATGACGATCTAATACTAGTCTATTTTATATAAATCTACCTTTTGTATTAGCTGTCATTAAATTAATTTTAATTTTTGTTGATAGTGAGAGGCAAACGCGTTTAATATTAACACGAACGTGCAACTATTTTAGATATTTCTTTAATTAATAATTATATTTTATATTTGATAAATTTGATGATAATAGCTATAAAAAGTTTGTGTTAACTAATTATCTATATATGATTGCATGAGATGGCTAGCAATTCATAGAGACATTTTGCATTTTAACGAATTTACTTGATAGAAAAAATGATACTGAGTAAATTTTACTATAAATTAAATTAAACTGAATTATATATAATTTGATCTCAAAGTCTTGAGATGGATTGGCAAATGGAATCAAGAATAGTTTGATAGTAACACCGGTTCCTTGTTTGTTTGAATTTAATTATGATTATTTATTTAAATATTTATCTTTTGTTTGAGTGAATTTATTTTAATGAGTATTGTTTGAGATAAGGAATAATTTTTTATTTATTTAGTTTTTTAAAATAAATTATAAAAGAATATCATCTTTATCGTATGTAATGTTTAAATAATTTTTTATTTTATTTAATACACAATAATATATCTGGTATGTAATAATGTATACTTTAAATAATTTACATTTATTTGTAGTGATTATGACTAGCCAATACTAATTTGTCATTACACGTCTTTTAAATTCATTTTAATTTTTATTGATAGGGATAGGTTCGCCAGTGAGATTTGTCTCCGAGTCGGAATCATCAAAGTCATCCAATTAATTTTGAGCGTATATAATCTTTTTAGAGTATTTTAATTTTGGGCGTACATAATCATCAAAGTCATCAAAGTCATCTTTTATTTCCTTTCTCTGGAGGGTCAAGAACCGACTTTGGATAAGAAACTCAAATCTAGTACCGTTCAGTATATCATCGACATATATTTAATCAGCTGATTAAAATTCGGTATGAATTCATGACTAGGGATGGCAAAATCCGGGTCCGGGTCCGGGTTCAGCCTTTCCGGATCCGGACCCGGACGAATATTTTTCTATACCGGACCCGGACATAACCCGCATTTTTCCACTCCGGGTCCGGTCCGGGTTCAACCCGGAAAAATCCGGGTTTCCGCATTGCGGGTTTCCAACCCGGATTGATGAATCTAATTTACAAAAAAAAAAACTAAATTCGACTGACAAATCAAATGGAAATTCAAATCTAGTTCTAGGATTTCAGCAAATTAAATACAGATCCATGGCCTAAACAAACCAAATACAAATCAGCTTGGTTCGAACCCTGCAGGAACTCACGATTCGGCATTCACGAACTTGAAGGTTTGGCATCTGGTGAGACAACGAAATTACTCGATTGTATCGGAGCTAGTTATTGTTCGTGACGGCGGCTGATACAAGTGACGGCGACGATGATTTGATGATGAACAGCTGCAAAGTTGGCAAGACGAGCTGATGATGATGATGAACAGCGGCGACGCGAAGGTGGGCAAGACGCCAAGACAAGCTGATGATGATGATGAACAGCCGCGAAGGTGGTGAGTGTGATGACGACGATGATTTGATTTGATTTGATTTGATGAAGACGAGCTGAAGAGGGAGAGGAAATGTGTTGCTGCGGCTGTGAAATTGTAAATGAATCTCCCTAGGGCACCTTTGGCTTTGGGTTCTTTTTTTTCTATATATATTAAAAATATTTTTTTAAAATTAATATTAAAATTAATAAATATCCGGGTCCGGATTCCGGACATACGGGTTCACCTAAAACCGGAATCGGACCCGGACATGTGCGGGTTTTTAAATTGGGTTCCGGATTCCGGATTTTTATACATCCGGTCCGGGTTCAACCCGGACCGGATCATCCGGGTTTATCCGGGTCCGGGCCGGGTCCGGAAAAATTTGCCATCCCTATAATCATGACTGAATTTTGCCCTAATTAAAATGCTGGCACTGATTGGGACCCTTACATTGGAGACGGGATCCCAACTGTACCCTTTTTAAAAAAAAAAAAATTTCTAGTTTAATTAAAATGTTAAAAATAGAATTTATTCAAATTTTGGCAAAAAATTCTTTTATACTACCACAGCCCAATCCTTTTAATTTATTAATTTATTTTAATTCAAATACTAAATCAAAAAATAAAAATTACGTTCGGAACATTTAATATATTCTGAATAACTGAGACATTTCTTGTATTTTCATCGGTAGAGACTCGATAATTATTTTTTATTCTGATTAAAAAATTGATATATAATTCGTTATCATTTTCTTGTTCCAATTAAATAATCGATAGGGATTGATAATAGCCAATGAGACGTTCTTATTGCCAATTTCCATTGACTTGCACTCTCAATTTTAAGACTTCAAATTAACAAGTCAGTCAACTACAAGTTCATTTCATCCTATCAAAATATTATAATCAAGAATAATTTAATGGCTATACACAGTTCAATAATCTAATGTACATGATTCACTGACTTTTGAGAAGGACAATTTACACTTATTTTATACAATACTTGATGCTGAATCATCCTTATCATGAGTCATAAGAAATTGAACAAAGTCTAGTTTGTGGTTGTGGTTTGTGAATGAAGAGTAAGAGCAAGCAAGAGAATGCAATGTGAAATTGTGTACACAGAAAACGAAGCTTTGCTTTTAATAGACAATAAAAAATCTTGCATGTAATATTATATAATTTTAATAATTTACATTTGTTTAATTGTAACTATGACTATCTAATACTAATTTATTATATATAAATCTACCTTTTGTATTAGCTATCATTAAGTTAATTTTAATTTTACTGATAGTGAGAGGCAAACGCGTTTAATATTAACACTAACACGCTAATGCGTTTTTGCCACTAGAGAAGCACGAGTAATTTGATTTGTTTATTTATGATAGACGTCATTTATCATTTGATTATTATATAAAACATTTTATAAATGATTAGATTTAAGTATAGATAAATTAGTCGGTCCTCTTAGGCTCATGTTTTAGATAGACCCTAATTTTTTCGTTATTTCTCTAAAATACTCTAATTAATAAATAAAAATTAATTACATAGGCAACTATTTTAGATATTTCTTTAATTAATAATTATTCTACAACTAAGATTTATTTATACAAATTCTATATTTGACAACTTTGATGATAAATAGCTATAAAAAGTTTGTGTTAACTAATTGTCTATATATCATTGCATGAGATGACTAGCAATTCATAGCGACATTTTGCATTTTAACCAATTTACTTGATAGCAAAAATGATGCTGAGTAAATTTTACTATTAATTAAATTAAATTGAATTATATATAATTTGATCTCAAACTCTTGAGATGGATTGGGAAATGGAATCAAGAATAATTTGATAGTAACACCGGTTCCTTGTTTGTTTGAATTTAATTATGATTATTTATTTAATTATTTATCTTTTGCTTGAGTGAATTTATTTTAATGAGTATTGTTTGAGATAAGGCATAATTCTTTGTATTTATTTTATTTAGTTTTTTAAAATAAAATATAAAAGATTATCATCTTTATCGTATTTTTATAAAAGCAATGTAAATTATGAAAAATGAAGAAGAAGAAAATGTGCAGAAATTGAACGAAGCCTATTATTCTAAATATTTTATTTAAAATTTATATTGTTCTTATTTATTTAATTTATAAAAGTTCTGCTCGAAATAAAAAAGATCTCTTCTTGATTTTTTTTAAATTCAAGATATAATTAAATATGGATGAATTTTGATATCTTTTCTATTTTATTTAAGTGTTAAAGGTTTTGAAGATAAGGAGTGTCTTGAAAAAAATTTACAAGCCTTGCAAATTCTAGTTAGAGCCAATCTTGATTTTATTTAGTAAGCAATAATGTATCTCACACGCACTATCTCTATAATAATGTATAATTTAAATAATTTACTTTGTTTATGATAATTATGAATGAATACTTAATAATTAATTTATTGTATATTTAATTTTTTATTAGTTGTCTTCTTTACTAGAAATCTTGTCATAATTTTTAAGCCGTTGTTAAAAAAAAAAAAGTAACATTTAATTATGTTAAATCAACAAAAGTTAGATTACATGAAATCATCCGCATTTTTGATTTGTGAAGACTGAAGAGTAAAGCTGGCAAGAGCGAGTAATGTGAAATGGCTTTACTGAACAAAACACCACCACGTCAATCCACGCGTTTCTGCTGCTAAAGTCAAGCATGAGTAATTGGTTGGGTTATTTATCTTTTACCATTTGGTTATTATATAGATTATTTTAAAATCATTTGATAAATAATCATTAATCAATTATTTAAACAGTTTTTTTTATTTTTGTTTAATACACAAAATATATCTGGTATGTAATAATGTATACTTTAAATAATTTATATTTATTTATAGTGATTATGAATAGCCAGTACTAATTTATCATTACACATCTTTTAAATTCATTTTAATTTTTATTGATAAGGATAGGTTCGCCAGTGAGATTTGTCTCTGAGTCAGAATCATCAAAGTTATCCAATTAGTTTTGGGCGTACATAATCTTTTTGGAGTATTTCATAGGTTCCGATTAGGGTTGATAATGGGATAGGATGAGATGTGATTTACCAATCTCAGTCTCATCCTATATATGTAAGTGAGATAAAAAAATATCTCACTATATTTTTTGGATAAAAATATTTCTCAATTCCATTTTTAAAAAAATAGAGATCCCGTGGGATCCCATTCCAATTGAAAAATTCCTATCTATAGTTGGTAATAAGACAGAAGTGGGATAAAAACAGTCCTACTCCCGTAGTCCCGTTCCTATATTTTTTTATGAGACAAAAATATATCTTAGTCCCATCCCAAAAATCTCATCCCATAAAAAAAAATTACTGTCTCTAATTTCGATTATACCTAAGTCCAAATTTTCGAGTTTGTCATGAGATGTTGAAATTTTGCTTTTGATGCAGCAACTAATTATTAATTAAGATTCTTCTTAGCTGTTCTAGGCCCCATCCAAATCGCACGTTTTCTTTTGAACTATTCTTCTGATATATTATTACCCTTTCTTCCAAATAAAATTAAATAATTCTTCTGAGATATCCCTGGATAGTTAAGTACTATTATTATTATTATTATTTTATCAAGTTAAGTATTATTATTTAATGATAATTGAAAAAGATAAAATCTATATGGATAGTTAAGTACTACTATTATTATTATTATTCTATCAAGTTAAGTACTATTATTTAATGATAATTGAAAAAGATAAAGTCTACATAAATTGAACGAAGTCTGGCTGATGAATGAAGAGCAAAAGTAAGCAAGAAAATCCAATGTGAATTTGGTCAACAATAACAAGTCATGCAATAATAATAATTCAGCTTCATTACTACGAGGAAATTGCACCATTTGTTCCACGAAAGTGGCGTAAGCCGTGCTCTACTAATTCCAATAATACGATAATTTTTTAAAGAAAAATCAGTCTAGCGACAACTAAAATACGACCGCGCATGCATGTTTCCATCACTAGAAAAGCATGAGTAATTTGGTTTTGATTATTGATCATATAAAGATGTCATTTATCATTTGATTATTATATAAAATATTTTATAAATAATTAACGAAATATTTATATAATCTATTTCTTTTGTTGAGATCAGTTTTAAGTATAGGTAAATTAAGCAGTTTTCCTCATATTTTAGGTAGACTCTATTTTAGTTATTTTTCCAATAATACTTTGATTAATTAAAAAATAATAATTTCTTAAAATACAAATTCCATTGTCATATCTTATTAACAATTCATCGTCTTAACAATCTAAGTGTTATCATTCTAAATATGATATTTAAAATTTGTATTGTTCTTATTTATTTAATTTATAAAAGTTCTCATCGATATCTTCTTATTAATTTTTGAGGATTTTAAAAATGTTTAGGATGTTCTTGATTTTTGTTGAAATTCAAGATACAATTAAATATGGATGAATTTTGATCTATTTTCTATTTCGTTTTAGTGTTAAAAGTTTTGAATATAAGGAGGTCTCCTTAAAAAAAAAAAAAAAAAGAATTTGCTTAAAGCCTTGCAAACTCTAGCTGGAGCCAGTCTTGATTTTCTTTAGTAGGCAATAATGTATTTCATATGCACAATCTCGTATGTAATAATGTACAATTTAAATAATTTACATTTGTTTATGGTAATTATGAATGAATACCAATAACTATTTTATTATATATTTAATTTTTTTTATTAGTTGTCGTTTTTACTAGAAATCTTGTCATAATTTATAAGCCGTTGATCAAAATAAAAAGTAACATTTAATTATGTTAAACAGTCAAAAGTTAATTTGATTACATGAAATAAATGTCTCAATATATATGTAAAATATTTAAATTAAAATAATCTTAATGAGGATTTATACACTTGCATAGTTCATAAATAGTTTGAATTCCAAATAATATATCATGAATCATTACTTACTGTTTGTTAAATAAGTGCCTATATTTATGATATGATTAAGCGGTTCATAAAGACGCGTTTGGCATTTTAACCAATTACTAGCTGGTAAAATGATAAAATGAGAGTAAATAATTATTAATTAAATTGAATTATATATAATTTGATCTTAATGTGCTGAGATGAATTGGCAGATGGAATCAAGAATAATTTGACTATGGCAAACAGAGTAAAGAGACCATTTTCATTTACCTGCACTCCAATTTCAAGACTACAAATTAACAAGTCAGTCAACCACAAATTCATTCCATCTTTTCAAAATATTATAATCAAGAAAAAATTATGGCTATGCATAGTTCAATCTAATGGAAATGATTCATTGACCTTTAAGAAGGAAAATTTATGCTAATTTTATACAATACTTTATAGTGAATCATCCTTATCATAAGTCATCAGATTCTGCTGTCAGTTGCCATGTCATGACTTAAGGCTTAGGGTAAGACATTTCATCAAACATCTAATTCATTTCATATTGATTACATATTGATTATATGATGCAACTTCATTAGATATATGATATCTCAATGCCATGGGAAATTTCTATAGAAATGAGCGCTTGCATCCAAGTATTTATCTGAAAGTTGTGAAGAGTAATTACTAATCACACTAAACTCTTGAATTGATGTTTAACTATATTTGGTCTCTTATATATACTCCAGCTTGCCAAAAATTTCTTATTCGTCTATGTGTAATATGCCATACAGTATCTTGCTTTCTAGTATATTTATAGGAAGTGTGTAAAGATGTTTGAAGAGCTTTCACTGTGTTTTAGATGGTGCTATATATGCAAGATGCCCTTGAAAATTGCTTGTTACGTTCATGCAGCTTTATTCAAATGTGGGCAAAATTCCCATCAATTGGCAATTTACATGGTCACCAACAATGCAATGCAAAGTGTTACAGGCTTACAGCTTACTCGTTAATGCTATGTTATCGTCCAAATGTATGAACAGTAAGAGAAAAATTAGAAGTAGCTAGAAAAATCTAGAGCAAGTCTTATTTGTTACTTTCATCAAATTACCTGTTAATTTAAATGTTGTAATTCTAGTCAATTGTAGGAGATCCACAACGATTGCATGCAGTCAATTCCAAAAATTCTAAAGTACATCAACGATTGCAATTAATTTACTTGTTTAGCTATATAACAAGTAAAAGATATTATGCTTTGTGTTAATTTATTTTGAAAAACTAACGTACAAGTAATAGTTGCATTAAATTTAACTACATACGTATAATGTTGTTAGTTGCATTAATGATTTTGAGAGATACTATTCATTCATTTAGTTAACTTGATTCTTTCATTATGTTAATTAATTTGTGATCTTGGTTTAATAGGCACAGTTTAATTACATTCTAAAATATATATAGACACAAGATATTATAAATGAATCATTTTCATAAATGATTTATTCCAATTATAAAATCAATTATAAAATTTATAAATGATTTATAAATTATAAAATTTATAATTTTATTATTAAGACCTTATGAAATATCTTTATATAAAGTATTATTAAAATAACATTACCTGTAAAATTGTAAAGTTATAGCTATTACACAATAATTTTAATTTCAAAATTATCTGTATTTTTTATTTTTTGGGTGATTTAAAAATATTTATGAACTGAATAGATTAAAAATAATTTACAGTGTGAAGAAATACTACAATTTGTAAATTACTAGTTAAATAATTGCTTATCCGTTAAAATTAAAATAAGGGTAATTTTTTATTGTGGGATTTTTATTCCAACATAATAGAATTTTTCAGTTGTTAGTTAACTTTAAAAAAAAAATCTACGTTTACTTGCAGCCTGAAGTTTACCTATTATTCTTTAATTAATTAATTTTTATCCACCATATTAAATGAATGGTAGAGATTAAAACACTTAAATTTAAGAGTTCACAACAATCTCATTATCAATGTTGTAAAAATTCATACACCATTATAGAGATGAGAAATCCTTATTATTATCATAAATTATCTATTTTTGTTCAACTTCTCATAGTTTTGAACTCCAAAAATGAAGAATCTGAAGTATAATTAGTTGAATGGAGCTGACTCCGGAGGTTGAATCATGTGAGAATTAAAAGATTTACAACAAGCCATACGAAATTGTTTTCATCTTTAAAATTATTTCTAACCTAGAAAATCATTTTTAAATGTTTACGTCCGCACTGCCGACAGTCTTCATTTGCGTTGTATTTGGATGCGGGTGTGGAGGGGAAATGTTTATTTAGGGTAAAATTGTAAACAAGATTAAGCGGGGTTTAAAGAGGAAGTTGGAGGTGCTAGTAGCACCAATGTAATTAATTTGTTGCGTCTTGAGCTCAAATTCTCTAACCTACGTCCAAGTTCAACCATTAGCAGGGTCAAAGAGCAAATGGGCATATCATGTCACTGGCTTGTTCCTTTTTTTTTTTTTTTTGGATGAGCATTATCACTATTATTAATTAATCTTGAGTCAATTTATATTTTATTTTATTTATGCGAGAATAGTCTAACATCAAGTACATGCTGTGACGGTGTTTCCGAGTGATTTTCAAACAGTTATTTAATTTATTACTTGAATTTAATTTTTTGGAGAAATAGAAGTTTGGATACTACCTTTTAAAATTTAATGCATATTAAAAATATGAGACTATTTGAACCCACCGAGTTTCTTTCTAAATCCTCTTTTTAATTAAGCCTTTTATTAAAAATTATTTAATTAATCTTTCTTCTCTTTCTCTTCTCAATTTCACAAATTCTCATCAATTCATTTAGATATATTATTTTAGTTGCAATAATTAGTATCACTAAGAGAAACTGAACAACCATTTAAAAATAAATGTCAACAAATTTTTATCAACCTTGCAAGTTTTTAAATATCAAGAAATTAATTTTTACCAAATACCAAAGCTAATGAATATCAAGAACAAAAAACTCTTATAAAAGAACAAAAAATAGAGATCATGATATATTAAGAAAGGCCAAAAAAATGAATTCAAGAGATAGTAAAATTAAGTGTTTACTTTATAGAATGTGAGAGTAGAGAGAGAATATGTAATTATAAGGTAGAGAAAGAAAGTGATTAGTGAATAGTAATTCTTAGATTTTTAGATTTTAAATTTAATAATGAGTTTATTTTTTAAAATGGCTTTAGAGAGAAATTTAGTGGGTTTGAATAGGTAGCCTCACCTTATAAAAAAAAATATATGTGGTGCACTGCTAGTTATCTACTCCTTTTTTTTTGTCTTTTTCTAGTTCAATTACTTACATTGTAATCCTTATTGTTTTCTATAAAAAAAAAAAAAAAAAACTCAAAAGTTTCAAAATTTTTATCCATGAATCCTTCTTTATGTCAATCTACTTTTCTATATCAACACAAAAACTATATTTCAACATAAACCAATAAAGCTATATTTAGATGTCGAATAAAAGGTAGGATTAGATTAATTTGAAAGATAAAAATATTAGCCCAATAATATACTTTAGAAATAAAAAATTATTTAAATTATTATTTTAACTTCACTAAATTAAATTTAATATAATTTTATCCAAAGCATAAACAAAAGATAATACTATATAATTCAATATAATTTTAAGAATTAATCCAATAAAATCCACTCTTTAAAATTTTACTTTTATTTTCGCATTTATATTTTCAACCCCTTAATATTATTCTATTGATAAATTGAAAAATCAAGATTTTCTCAATATTTGATCTTCTCTTTATTAAATACAAGGTGATTTATCCTTAATTAAATATATTTATTAATTCATACCGAACACAAGATATTTAAAAGAAAGGTAATTTTTAAAAATCTCCGCTGAAGTTTGGGTATTCTTATTTTGATAGAATGTAATGGCATATTTTCATAAACTTTCTCTCGTGAGTATTTTATTTTCTATAAATTAAGCTGACGAGGGTAAGATCGTAATTGAATAAGTTAATAACAAAAAAGTTCAAACAAATTTAATGTTTTCACCTTGGGCTTTGAAATTGGTTTGAACTTTGTTAATATCCATAGAGAAATAGACTGAAACATGCTTTTACACTCCGTACAATGAAACGTGCTTTTGCTCAACAGATATTTAATATAAAATGAAAAATTCTCATCTCTTTCCTCTACCAAATCCGAAGCAACCAAGCTCAAACTCCATTTCCTTTCTCTCTTATACTTTCATCAAGTATTTTGCCCATAAATTGAAGGACAATGGTGGAGCTTATGACTCCAATATGGGCGATGAACGATTCAAGGCTGTGAGGTGAGAGAGTACCGACCAATGAGTTTCTTTGGTTATCGGTTAATATCCTGCTTCTTCCGAGCCACGAATGAGGTATGTATCAAAGAACTTTCAGTGCATGTTATTTTTTGCTTGCTTTGTTGATGAGTTGAGTAAAAATATGAAAATGGCTCTTCAAAAATTGATTGAAAATGTGGCTGATACTTCTTATTCTTTTCATAAATTAATGTTAGTTGTAGTGAATAGAGTAACCTAAATGCATGTTGACCGGTTCACCAGTTCCATCGACTAGACGCTTAGAGTGATTCAGTCGATATAAAGGTGCGCTTGAAGTTTGTAATTAGTATTCTATAAAAGAAAATGCTTGAATCCTTCCATGGATAGCTTTCTTGTGTTTGACATGCCTTGATTGAATTTATAAGCACTAGGAATAAATGTAATATTTATGGGCATTAGATATTTTGTATTATTGAGATTTTGTAATTTTAGAAAATCTAAGATTCTGTTCATGTATGTTGTGATTTTCCTTAAAAGTTTTAAGATTGTACATGTATGTTATGCTACAGCATGTTAATACAAAATTCATTTGAAAGGTTATCTTCATCAACTATGTTTTGTAGTTTTAAACGGTTGCCAACCATTTTGTGTAGTGTCAATGTGTTTAATCTTTAAGATTAACATAAATGCTTTATTTTGGATGCTTATCAATTTTAATTTCATAAATAGAAAGTGTCAATAATGAAGCTGCAGGATAGGACTTGATATTAGCTTACATTGAAATGATCAAGTAATGGATCCATAATGTTAAAATAAGAAAACAAGACAGAAATTTTCGATAGATCAACTAAAACGACTTGGCGGTTGGCAATAACTTGTTATTTTTTTTATAAACAAAATCTTATATTTGTTATACATAGTCTCTTTGCATTAAATGTCTACAAAATGTTGTTAGATTGAACAGAAATATAAGTTGCCACTGCTGTTGAAATCAAGTATATAGTAGTATGTTTTGCAACATGACAGTGTTTGACAATTAGAACCATAATTGTTTGAAT
Organism: Citrus cavaleriei; assembly: GCA_030448925.1. Classification (NCBI taxonomy): domain Eukaryota; kingdom Viridiplantae; phylum Streptophyta; class Magnoliopsida; order Sapindales; family Rutaceae; genus Citrus; species Citrus cavaleriei. The sequence continues at coordinate 133,682 of JAUJEN010000227.1, forward strand.
CTACTTATGTTTGTGTTTACATTATCTTCGTGACTTATATATTCACTATAAGTTGTATACTAATACGATGTTTTTATTAATAAAGGGAAATTAACCCAAGCCTAAAGAGATAGTCGATAGTGAATTGATGGCAGCTTTAGCGTGAAGTGTTCATTAAGTAGTAGCACCAGAGTCCAAACTAATCCCTTACGGCATATTTTGAAATGATCAGATGATACCTCACATTTCTTATGTAAGCCCTAAATTGTAGAGATGTTGTATCATCTTTTACTTGGTTTTATTGAGGTTTTTGTATATTATACTTAGAAACTCACTCCAGTGACAAGGTTAGTCTTGCCTTTGTTAGTAGTTATCTTAGTAAACTGTTATTAGTTGCTCACATGTAAATATGGACTACTGTTGAGTTGTAAGGCTAATTGGATGACAACCACTGATGACTGACTACATTAATATCGCTGTTGGAATTTGTTTATATGTACCACATGGCTGAGCTATGTTTCTACATTTAAGTGCTTGTATTTACCTATATGGATTATATTGCGGCTGAAATTCTTTTAAATACATCACATGGTTGAGGCATGTTTTTATATTTCAATGGATGTATTTGTATTTATGTCTATATTGATGTTGAGATTCTTTTATATATATCACATTCAAGGGATTAGGAAATTGTTGTTGATTGATTGATTTTATAATTATTGCATTAATCTTCTTAACTGTTTGTGTCTTGATTCTAACTTGCCAAAGTGATTTTGCTATTGAATATGGTATTCTAAAATTTTTTATTTAGGCTTACATATGCATATTACTTGGAAAACACTATTACATTAAATATATAAAACAATAGATTTAGGGACATATTACGTAAGGGTTGAAATACAAGTATGCAACCCAAGAGGGGGGTGAATTGGGATTAAAAAAAATTATTCAATTTATTAAAGAAAAACTTAATGCAATTATAAATCAAATTCAAAGCAATAACAATTAAGATGATCACAATATAAAAAGATAAGGGAAGAGGGATTCAAACACCAAGATTTTTTACGTGGTTCGGCCAACCTCGCCTACGTCCACGCCTCCAAGCTTTCCGGGCTTGAGGATTCCACTAAGCAAGCCTCCAAGGCTTCAAATGCTTACACTTGACTTCCAAGGTGTCAATAAACCTTTACAACAAGAGATTATCCCCAATCTCTTAACCCAAGTGTATCCCAACACTTACAATCACTCAAAGTAAAAGATTACAAATTGTTTTTCTCTCACACAATATTTAAGATCACAAATCAATGCCCAATGTGTGAATAGATGAAGAGAGAATGTGTATTAAGCTCTATGAAGATTGTATTCTCGAATATTTGCTCAATGGTCGTGTTGTGATCAACTCTTGTTTGAATTGGATTGAGCTTATTTATAGTTGGAGCTGAAAACTAGCCGTTATTGACTTTTTATTTCGCGTTAATGGATGTCGCTTTAACAATGTGACCGTTGGGCTGGTTTTTCAAATTGTCGGCTTGCCGTTAACTAATGTCGGATCGCCGTTAGTGTCCAGAGACTGATCTTCACTTCTGCATGTTGTCAGCGTACCGTTAACTAGAAGTCGAACTTACCAAGTCGGATCGCCGTTAGTGTCCAGAGACTGAATTTCAATTCTGCTCCTTGTCGTTAACCGTCGGATCTTATTCGTTATCGGCTAACTGTTAACCGTCGGATCGCCGTTAGTGTCGAGACTTTCAATTCGCTCATTGTCGGCGAACCGTTAACTAGAAGTCGAACCGTTTGCTACAATTTTTTTGCAAAATTTCCGTTTGGCTCCAAAACTTTGTAACTTTATACTATGGCTCAAAGACTTTATGAAAACTTGTCAATTAATTTTATTCACATGATTTCAAGCAATACTTGTTATCATTTACAAAATCATAAAGCTTTTCAATTTGAAATCATTGATCAAAATATAATGTCTTAAAATAAGAATGATTGAGAAATATATGAAAACTATTTTGAACTCTTTAAAAGACTAATATATTTTAATCTCGTTTGTTATCATCAAAATCAATTAAGGAAATATTTAAGGTAACAAGAGTCATAAAATGTATTTGATTAGCTTGATGTGCTTAAGCTTTAGGCACACATTGGCGTCAATAAGTGTTCCAACTTTGTATAATGATTGGAAAGTGGTGAGATTTGAATGATTTTTGAAGAGTTTGTAGATGCATGGTTGATATGGAGGTATGAGAGAATATTGGCAGTGATGTTTTGATTATGTTGAAGGAAGAAGAAAGCTTTAGTTATGAGAAGCAGAAGCTTTGTTGTTGTTGAGCTTGGCAATGGCTAATTATATAGACAACCAACATAAATATTGGCAGCAACAATTATAATTTCTAAATTTATTTTTAATTTTTTATCCTAATTCAGCTAAGTTATTTTGGGAATGGATGACGATGATTTGATAACTTTATTGTGTTTGTAGCTGTTGGCGCCAAAGCAAATATAATGCTATTAACCAACAATACATTGTTCTGAACATGAAAAACTTGTTTTTCTTAAGTCAAGGGTATTTTAGTCATTCTGTCAGTCAACAAACAGTCTAAGGATAGAAATAGGAACGCAAGGGGAGGTTTGTGAGGATGTGTGAATACATTCTATTAAAGTTAGAATATCCCAAACTTCAGGGGAGATTTCTAAAAATTATCCTTCAATTATAAGATCTTGCAAACAGTGAAGTTAAAATTACTTTGATTCTACTCTTCTATTTTGTTTATCCAATGAGTTGTCTATTTTTGGGGTTTCCCCATGATTTTTGTTTTGTTTATTTTTGAAATTACCAGAAAAAAAAGATGCTATAGTCAGCAATGTTTGGGCTCACATGAACATGATATTTTATGTTATGGCTATCACTATAATGCTTTGTTATCATTGTTATTATTATTTGATTTGCATAAAACAAAAAAAAATTAAAAACGTGTAATTAAGAGTAATTATAAACTTTTAATTAAGAGTCGAATTATAATATTTGATCTATATCAATATATGACCATATACCAAATATCAAAATAGAGGTAAGATTTATAATATCTGGATACGATTTTATGAATTTGAAAAAAAATAATTATGTCTATTTTTTGTTACAAATTATATTATCTATACATATATATAAAGTTGGGACTACAAGAGGTGATGTGGCATCACCATTTCTCATCATTTCATATTATCTATTATTTAATAAATTGGTTGAAATTAAAAAATAATTACATTACAAAATATTAAAATAGAAAATAATTATTAGATTATAAATGATTACATGTCTTTTCCTATTTCTATTTAAATTCAACAATATGTAACCATTAATAATAATTAATTATAAGTCTTGAAACATTCATTTATTTTATTATGCCAACAATTAAATTTTAGTGGCTTAAAATACATCAATTAATTAATATATGAAGGAAGGTTCTTTCATCTTCCCTCAACAATGCCATTTATACCAAAAAAATGGAGAGTTGATTAAACATAATTTTATTGATGAAAAGGTTTTGTACACTTAACTATACACATTAATATATATTTTAATGTTAACAAAAATAATTAACTTTCATAAATAACATTAGTTTTATAAGATCGTTATCTTTAAAAAATAATTCATATTTTTTATCAATTTCATTAATTACAAAATAATAAAAAAATAATATTAATTTTTTTTAAAGCCGCACGAAGTGCGGTTCTATTTCCTAGTTTTATTATAAATTTTGAAGTCGGTTGAATGTGGAAATTTATTTCATCAATTAATTTAAAAAGGTACTATATATATGACATGGTTGGTAAATGTTAATATAATGGGTGGGTATGACCAATAACTATGCATTTATTTTAATTAAAGTAATATGGATAAATTTATTAAGAATAGTTGTCAATCTGTCATCATCACAACCATCACATGAAGTCGTGGCACAAGAACTTTTATTTTTTTAAATGAAAAATTAATCACACTGATTAACAAATAATTATGATGGATGTATCATGATTAGGGGTGGGCAAAACCGGGTTTGGGTCGGGTTCGGGTCAACCTGATCGGGTTTCGAGTTAGACAATAATTAATCCGAACTTAACCCGAATTAGTGACCCAATCGATATTTTGTGGATTCGCCATTTTCTTTCCTTATTAAGCTGCACTTTAGCCCGATGCATATGCCCTCGCCGATATCACGAAGACACGACCATGTTATTCTAGTTGTGGCTGCAGGGCGCCTGCCAATTATCGCTCATATAAATCCTTTGGGGATAAAAGCGAACGCCCACAATATTTGCTGTGTCGGGCTTTTGTCAATGCCCAATCATGTATAACACGGAGAGATGTTGGGTTTATGGATCCACACCTTATAAGACGCTGGGGCACCCCAAGAACAATCGCGATATCGCTTGCACTTATATAACACTTCGAAGCGAATCGCGTCGGCAATGCACGGAGAGATGTTGGGTTTATAAGGGTGATCCACACCTTAAAGACGCGGGGTGTATGGGCACCCCAAGAACAACCGTGTTAAAAAGCGACAATATCTTGCCTGGCATGACATTATGGTATCGAGCGGTCCTCTCGATGGTAAACCTCGGCGACGCCGAATTCCCCAAGGGGGGGTGTATGTAACACCCTAGGCGAATCCCACATCGGCAAAGCACGGGAGAGATGCTGGGTTTATAAGGGGTGATCCACACCTTAATTGGCAAGACGCGTTTTGGGGTGTATGGGCACCCCAAGAACAAATCCGTGCGGGCCTTGTTAAGGCCCAAAGCGGAACATTATGGTATCGAGCGGCTGGTCCTCTTGAGCGATGGTGGAGCAAATCTCAGCGAGAACGCTGAGTCCCCAAGGGGGTGCATGTAACACCAATCAATCTAAAGCACGGGAGAGATGCTGGGTTTATTAGGGGTGATCCACACCTTAATTGACAAGACGCGTTTTGGGGTGCACCCCAAGAACAAATCCGTGCAGGCCTTGTTAAGGCCCAAAGCGGACAATATCTTGCCAGTCACATTATGGTATCGAAAGCGATGAAACCCTAGATCCCAGCACGGGAGAGATCCTGGGTAAATAAGGATTGATACACACCTTAATTGGCAAGACACGTTTTGGGGTCTAAGGGCACTCCAAGAACAACCGAAAGCAATAGCAAATTTTCTTAGTTATACTACTTATTCAAGATTAATTATTTACCCTTTTTAATTATTTATTTATTTATTCTCCGTGTTATAGTCAAAAGATGTCACGTAGGGGAGGTGCTAGGCATGCCTCTAGCTCGAGAGATGTTTTAGGTATCGCTGACGACGCTGACCCAACCTTGCGCGAGATGGCTAACGAAGGAAATCCTATGATGCTTAGATTGATGGAACAACAAAGTAAGTTAATTCAAGATATGGCTAGTGGCAGAGTTGGGGCACAAGAGAATGTGCCAGTCGAAAGGCAAGGTGGCGCAAGAGATCATGGGGCTATGGTGAACTTAGAACGATTTAAGAAATTGGGACCACCTACCTTTCAGGGGACTGCCGATCCCATGGTTGCAGAGGCATGGCTAAAACAGATGGAGAAGATATTTGTGGCTATGGGTTGTAATGATGATCAAAGGGTAATATTAGCCTCATTTGTCCTTCAGGGTGAGGCAGACCACTGGTGGGATGCCAAATCTCGTCTCATAAGGGCTGGCTTGCAAGATGCACCCATTACTTGGGAGTTATTTCTGGAAGCTTTTCATGAAAAGTATTTTCCTGAACGAGTTCGACATCAGATGGAGGCTGATTTCCTAAGGTTGACTCAAGGAACAAAGTCTGTTGCGGAGTATGAGGAACAATTTACTGCCCTCTCTCGTTTTGCTCATACCTTGGTTGCTAATGAGGGTAGTAAGTGTAGGAAGTTCCTGGAAGGGTTACGTCCTAACATTAAAGGGCGATTGACCATCCTTAAGATTAACAATTATGCCGATTTGGTGGACCGAGCAATTCTTGCGGAGAAGGATATTCTTGAAGCTCAAGTTACAAGGGATCAGAGAAATAAGAAGAATCAACAAGGTGGACCGCGAAATGGAAGTTCCTATAGGCAAGGCACTCACTCCCAGAAGTATAATGGTGGAGGTAACAAATGGGATAACAAGGGTGTTACTAGTGACACTGCTCGGATGAATTACCCCATTTGTCGACATTGTGAAAGGAGGCACCCTGGTGAATGCCATTGGAAAACTGGAGCTTGTTTTGCTTGTGGAGAATCTGGGCATAGGATTATGGATTGCCCAAAGAGACGTGGCGAGACTACAAATACTCCGACTAACGAAGGGCAGAGGAAGAAACCGAAGGTGCAAGGGCGTGTTTTTGCGCTGACGGAGAAAGATGCTGAGGTGTCCAATGATGTAGTATCAGGTACATTGTCCTTATTCTCTAGAGAAGCCAAAGTTCTTTTTGATCCTGGTGCTACACATTCATTTGTATCTTGTGTGTTTGCCCGTTATGCTGATGTGCCTATCACGCCACTCGATGTTCACGTGACAATTAGTACCCCTATGGGGGATTGCCAGTTAATAGATCATGTCTATAAGTCATGTGTGATCAGATTGTGTGATAGAGAATTCCTTGTGGATCTCCTACCATTAGAGATGCATGATTTTGATTTGATTTTGGGGATGGATTGGTTAGGACCTTACCATGTTTCAATAGATTGTTTTGCTAAGGAAATTATTTTTCGCCTACCTGGCGAGGAAGAATTTCATTTTCAAGGGAATCATAAGAGTCATAAAGCTTTGATTTCTATGGTTAAGGCAATGAAAATGCTAAAGAAGGGGTGTGAAGGATTTTTAGCGTATATAATTGCTGACCATCCTGATGGGGCGTGCCTTGAAGACATACCTATTGTAAGGGAGTTTATTGATGTATTTCCTGAGGATCTTCCTGGACTACCCCCAGATAGAGAGGTTGAGTTTACTATAGAGTTAGTTCCTGGTACTACACCTATATCCAAGGCGCCATATCGGATGGCACCCATTGAATTAAAAGAACTAAAGGTCCAGCTACAAGAGTTACTAGATAAGGGTTTCATCCGTCCTAGTGTGTCGCCTTGGGGTGCTCCCGTTTTGTTCGTAAAGAAGAAAGATGGTTCAATGAGGTTGTGTATTGACTACCGGCAGTTGAATATGGTTACTGTCAAGAATAAATACCCTCTTCCTCGAATTGATGACCTCTTTGACCAATTACGAGGTGCAGCGGTATTCTCTAAAATTGATTTACGATCTGGCTACCATCAATTGAAAATAAGAAGTGAGGATGTATCGAAGACAGCTTTTCGAACTCGTTATGGACACTATGAGTTCTTAGTTATGCCTTTTGGATTAACTAATGCTCCTGCAGCGTTCATGGATTTGATGAATAGGATCTTCCAACCTTATCTTGACCAGTTTGTCATCGTCTTTATTGATGACATATTGATTTACTCTAAGAATAAGGAGGAGCATGAGATGCACTTGAGGATTGTATTAGAATCATGGAGAAGAAGTTGTATGGAAAATTTAAGAAATGTGAGTTTGGCTTGATCGTGATGTTTTTGGGGCATATAGTGAAGGTATTTCGCAGATCCAGTGGTAATTGAATTGGGAAAGGCCTTCTAGTGTGACTGAAGTAAGGAGTTTCTTAGGATTGGCAGGTTATTATAGGCGCTTTGTCAAAGGATTTTCTAGCATAGCAGCACCATTGACTAATTTGACTAAGAAGAATGTGAAGTTCAATTGGGATGAGGCATGTGAAAAGAGCTTTCAAGAGCTCAAGAGTCATTTGGTGACTGCCCCCGTTTTAACTCTCCCTTCTGAAGGTGGAGGTTTTGTGATTTACAGTGATGCTTCCAGAAAAGGTTTGGGTTGCGTTTTAATGCAACATGGTAAGGTTATAGCATATGCTTCTAGGCAGTTAAAGAGTCATGAACAAAACTATCCAACTCACGATTTGGAATTGGCTGCAATAGTGTTTGCTCTAAAAATCTGGAGACACTATTTGTATGGGGAGACTTGCGAGATCTTTACCGATCATAAGAGTTTGAAGTACTTGTTTACTCAGAAGGAATTGAACTTGAGGCAAAGAAGATGGTTGGAGTTGGTGAAGGATTTTGATTGTTCTATTAATTACCATCCAGGTAAGGCAAATGTGGTAGCAGATGCCTTGAGTAGGAAATCATCTGGGTGCATGGCTCATCTTATCACCATGCAATCTCATTTGGTAAAAGACTTGAGGAGATGTGGGATCGGTAGTTACTCATGGGCAAGCGGGCGTGTTAGCACATTTGATCCCAACCCACTTAATTGATAGAGTTAAGGTAGCTCGAAGAACGACATAGAACTCAATAAAATCCGTGAAGATGTGGGCAAAGGACATAAGCGGATTTAGACTTGATAATGGGGATGCATTATGGTTGGGACAAAGGCTATGCGTGCCAGACGAAGAGTCAAGGCGTAGATCTTAAGGGAAGCGCATGAATCATCTTACAAGATGCATCCCGGTAGTACTAAGATGTATCGTGATCTAAAGCGAGTTTTGGTGGAGGAATATGAAGAGAGATATTGCTTTTGTGTCTCGATGTTTAGTCTGCCAACAAGTAAAGATTGAGCATCAAAGACCAGCAGGAACTTTACAAACGCTTCCTATTCCTCAGTGGAAATGGGAACACATAACAATGGATTTCGTTTCTGGATTACCTCGTTCTAGGAGGGGATGTGATTGCATTTGGGTAATTGTTGATCGATTGACGAAATCAACTCATTTCTTGGCAAGGAAGAGTACAGACAATGTAGGGCAACTAGCTAAGTTGTTCATTAAGGAGATAGTGAGGCTTCATGGGGTTCCAGTGTCAATAGTGTCTGATAGAGATCCACTGTTCACTTCAAGATTTTGGGCTAGCTTACATAAAGAGTTGGGGACGAAATTGAGATTTAGCACTGCTTTTCATCCACAGACAGATGGACAATCCGAAAGGACTATTCAAACCCTTGAGGATATGCTTCGAGCTTGTGTCCTAGACTTGAGTGGTGGTTGGGAAGAGCACCTAATGTTGATCGAATTTGCTTATAACAATAGCTTCCATTCGAGTATTGGCATGGCACCATTTGAGGCATTATATGGAAGAAAGTGTAGGTCCCCAATCTGCTGGGATGAAGTTGGTGAAAGAAAACTTTTGGGTCCAGAATTAATACAGATTACTGTTGATAAAATCAAGTTGATTAGAGGACGTCTTCAAACAGCTCAGAGCAGACAGAAGAGTTATGCAGATCGTCGTAGACGTGAGTTGGAATTTGAAAAAGGAGATTTTGTTTTCTTGAAAGTATCGCCATGGAAAGGGGTGTTTCGGTTCGGGAAGAAAGGGAAGCTTAGCCCTAGATTTATTGGACCATTTGAGATTTTAGAGAGAATTGGTCCGGTGGCCTATCGCATAGCTTTACCACCAAGTCTGTCTAGGCTTCACAATGTATTTCATGTGTCTGTGTTAAGAAAGTACATTGCAGACCCTTCACATGTGCTAGACTATCAACCGATTCAGATAACTGAAGACATGTCGTATGAGGAACAACCTATTGAGATTGTTGATCGAAACGAACAAGTATTAAGGAATAGAGTTATTCCTCTAGTGAAGGTACGATGGATGAATCATTCTATTGAGGAAGCCACATGGGAGCGAGAAGCAGAAATGTTGGAGAAGTATCCTCAACTCTTCCATGCATAAGGTAACCTTTTAATTTCGAGGACGAAATTTTTGTTAGGAGGGGAGAAATTGTAACGCCACAAATTCTCATATATATTAAGTTATGGAAATTGGGCTTTCATTGAGAATTATAGGTGGCCCATAACCCTTATTAAGAGGTTATTTATGAGATAATTTTGGGAAGATGGTTATTTCCCTAATTAAATAGGGTTTCTTAAGACTTCCTATAAATTCATACTTTTTCTCTCCCATAACCCTAAATTCACAACGTTTATTCTTCTTCCCTGCTGCTCTTTACGCTCTTACCCAAATCCTAGGATTCAAACCTTTGTTTAGGAGAGAATCAAGCGACGGGTAAGTTATTCTCCATGTTCTCAACAGATTTCTAATCTCTATCTAGCTAGGGTTTATATTGGCACGATTCTAATGGTTGTAGATCATAATGCATGGTTTATAATATATTTAGGCCTTGTTTAGGGTTTTGATTTATTATGAGTTTAGTTAATCAATCATTGACGTATTAAGCACAGGATAATTCTGGACAGCATGAGTATCTCGAATTTAAAGCTATATTTTCTGAACGAATTTTCTTATAAAATTTATATTTCTGGGAACTAGACATGTAGGGATTCTTGATTAAATTTTATTTCATTGAATTCGATTTCGTTTTGAATTTTATATGTATTTTCGAAATAGAAACTACTGCACTGGAAAACTACGATTCCAGCATTGCGATCGGATTCACAAGACTATTTGTACCATCAAATGAACTCGGAAAATTCTGAAAGTTTATATGTAGGTTAATATATGTGTCTAGGATTCCCAGTTTTAATTTTATAATTTTCTGACTAGTATGTTATTTTCTAAAAATCACAGAACCCGTTCTGTTTGGTTTAGATTATGTGAAAACAGTTTCAAATTTGCTGAGGAGTAAATAGTTTTTAAAATGTTTTTGATATCGGATCCTCTTGTAAATTTTACATGGGGTACTCATGGATGTCCAGAATAGTTCCATAGAATATTATATCATTCTGAGTTTTAGATTAAGAGTTAAAATTCTGAGAATCAGACCTGTACAGGTATGAATTAGAAAATCAGATTCTTAGAATAAGTTATTAATTGTCATATCTTGTATTTGTTTAAGGAGTTGAAGGTGATTGAGGCTCTTAGAAGCTTAGAGGTGGGTTAATTCAAGTTCATTTGTCGAGGTAAGTAACTTCATTCCTAGTATACTAGATATGTATAAGTATTTTGATGTTATTATTATAAGTATAAATGTTTTTATACTACTTAAAGGATTAATTGATTTTGATAACAAAATTAGTTTTATGTAAATGTTTTAAAGCTAAATTCTCTTTAACAAAGTATTTTATAAATGCTTTTGAATATGTAAGTTATTTTGTTACATGCCTACTTTTATGATTTTATTTATAAAGTGTTATGCAAATTATTGATATGAACTTTTATGAACTGATACGAAAGTTTTGTACCTATGTTTGATTTCAATTATTGATGATTGTATGAGATTCTTAATGTTTTGGATCATTGTCCATAGTTATTCGATTCGATTCGATTCTCGATCGTAATATCGATATATCCGGACCAAGATCTTGGTTTCGAGTGCACACGATATTCGATTACTGCTTCGGCGGTCACCGGGACTATAGGTGACACTATGTGACATGAGCTAACCTTTTTGTTTCTGTATACGTATTACATGATTTGCTTCGTAAGTAAATATTCTTTTGAATATTCTGAATTATTAAGAATTTATCTTATGTTAATGTGATATATCGTTTTATGAAAATTTATGGATTATGATATATGTTTTAAACAAAAGAAGGCTTGCAATATCTTCGTATCGATAAGCCTAGTATGTTAGAAATGGTTTTACTTACCGAGTTGACGGCTCACCCCTCGTCATTACTTTTTGCAGATTAAGTTTCTTTTGAGAGGTGCGCTTAGCTTTGGAGTTAGTAATTTTTCCAGTTTCCGTTTGCGATTGAATAAGAGGAGGAATAGACTTGAGTTTCTATTTAGTTACTTTTTTATGAACGTGTAATTTGGAGTTTGAGACTTTTGTTATTATTTTTATATGTCCTCGAGAGAGATTATTTAGTATTTGACGTTTGGATTTGTGGTTTTATTTGAATAAGAATTGGAGGTATTTCAGTTTGAAACTTATGAGTATAGATCATTGATTTGTGAGTAACCTCCTTCTTCACGTGCTCCACACGCAGATTTGGGTGTTACAATTGTGGTATCGAGTGTCCTCTCAGCGATGGTGGGGCAAACCTCGTGAGGGCCCCAAGGTGTATGTAACACAATCCCACATCCAAAACGGGAGAGATCTGGGTTTATAAGGAGTGATCCAAACCTTAATTGGCAAGGCTGCGTGGGGTGTATGGGCACAAGAACAAATCCGAGGCCCAAAGCGGACAATATCTTGTGTTGGGTCATGACATTACGGTATCGAATGGTGGGGGGCAAACCTCACGAGTCCCCAAAGTGTATGTAACAGGCGAATCCCATCGGCAAAGCACGGAGAGATCTTTGGGTTTATAAGGGGTAATCCACACCTTAATTGGCAAAACGCGTTTTGGGGTGTATGGGCACCCCCAAATCGTGGGCCTTGCCGGCACAATATCTTGCCATGACATTATGTATCGAGGCGGGGCTCAAAGCGGGTTTGCCCCACCATCGCCAAGAGACACGCGAGCCGCCGAATCATTTTGGGTTTAACAAGGAGTTCAGACGCGTTTGGGGTACACCCCAAAACGCTTGCCGCATCACATTAAACCCAAAGATCTCTCCCGTGTGGATTCGCCAGGGTTATACACTTGGGGACTCCCACGAGGTCGGCCAAGAGGACACGCTGAGCCGCCTGATACCATAATGTCGACCCAACCTCGCAAAGCAGATATCTCTGCATACAAAACGCGCCGGGCCTTGGATCACTATAAACCCAAAGATATCTCCAGGTTTGGATTCGCGGGCGTGCCCATCGCGCCCTGTATTGTCCGCTTTGGGCCTTAACAAGGCCCGCACGGATTTGTTCTTGGAGTGCCCATACACCCCAAAACGCTGCCTTGTCAATTGGCTGGATCACCCTTATAAACCCAAAGATCTCCCGCTGTGGCGATTCGCTTAAGGCATACACCCCACCATCGCCAAGAGGACACGTCGATACCATAATGTCATGACCCAACCTGGATATTCCGCTGCCTTAACAAGGATTGTTTTGCCCATACACCCCAAAACGCCTTTGCCAATTATCACTCCTTATAAACCCAGATCTCTCCCGTCTTGGATTCGCTTACATGAATTATCAGTGTCACTAATTCGTTAAGTTCGGGTTGGTTTTTTAAATAACTAATAATTTAGCATATATAACTATTAAACTATAAATATATACCATGAAATATTGAATTTGAAATTATGAAACTTTAAATCTTCAAAACGAAGTTCGAGTCACAAAGCCACAAAGACAAAGAGAAAGTTCGGGTGGGTCGGAGGCTCAACCACGCAGATGGCTCACTAGATGGCGAGCTCACTTGCGGCAATGGCAGCAGATCGCGGCAGCAGATCGCCTGTTGGGTGTCGGTTTCGGCAGCAGATTGAAGAGGGTTCAGAGTCAAACTTCAGGCCTTTGGTTTCGGCAGCACTCACAACAGATTGGTTCATTACGTGTTGTTTGTGTTTCATAGTGTATGACTATGTGAATTGTTGTGAGTACTTGTGAGTTGTCATTGCCCTTTGTCTGGCAGTGTTCATGTGTATTGTGTAATGTAAACTATAAACCGTAAAAGCGTAAAGTCTAATGTGTGAGTGAGTTTTTTTTTTTTTCGGGAGACCCGATCGGGTATTGGATCAGGGTTTAAACCAACTCGATCACGTTGGTTAGCACTTCCTCATCCGACGGGTTATAGTAATCCGATCCGATCAACCCGACCTTTTTCGGTCGGATCGATCAGTATTTTACCCACCCCTAATCATGATGGACTTCATAATTAAAATAAAAGAATTGCGGATACTTTTTAAAGATTTGCAATTTATGAATACAAATTTCTAGTAACTGGTCAGTTCAATTTGGGCCTTTGAACATAACAAATAAACAATACAAAACTCATTTTTTCAGATACTGTAGACTATACTTATCTCCATAAGCATGCATTTAATTTCACAAATTATTTTCAATTTTTTTGTTATTATTTAGTTATTTTTAAGTAGAGTTTTAAAATTAAATAAGTTATTTTATCTCCTTAAAAACTCAAATTTTATACTTTTAAAAGTAGTGGTTGAAATTTTTTTAAAATATTAAAACATCTAAAATATCATTTACTTATTTACTTATTTTATTTTTATTTTTAAAAAACTAAAAAAACTTACCTATCAAAGTAATTTTATTTAAAATTTTCAATTAAAACTCTCATGGACCACCAAATAACTAATTTTCTTTAATAAATCTCCATTTATAAAAGTTCTTTTAATAAAACTATACTTAAATAAGTTTTCTTTAAAACATTATACCAAACAATGCCTTTGCACTATATAAAAAAATAAAATAAAAATATCCTAATTGTTGCAAGCTTTTTATCTGAATGACTCCATCACAATAAAATTCGTGAGTGCTCTAATTGTCCTCTAATGTTTTATGGTCATGAGTTTTGTGTTGTGTCACTTATTCATTTCATTAATAATAAAAGAAAATGGTTTGAGACTTTGAGTATTTACAAAAAAAAAAAAGATAAAAGGGGTTGAATCTCCCACAAATTTAAAATAAAATTGTACCTAATTTAATTTGAGTAATGCAGCACTTATATTTTTTAGAAGTTTTGCGGTTGAATTATGAAATTACAAGAATTTTATTTTTTTTGTTAATTTAATTTAAAATTAGTGGATTAATTCATTTTTAATATATTAGATTAGTAAAATACAAAAAAAAATTTAGTTGATTAAATTATATATTTATTAAATTATAGGTAAACTTATAATTTATTAAATTATTAATTTATCGATTAATTAATATATGTTTAAATTAATAAATTTTATATGATGCACACGTTATTAATTTATAAACAATTGATTGTACTTTGAATTCTTTGTTTCCAAACTAAACCTTTAGGCAGAAAAAAACTATTTTTACTGCAACGGTATGCAAGGACGCGAAGTATCTGCGTCAGCACAGCCTTTTGGTAGCCGTTGATTTTACATACTACAACAAAGTCATCTTTCATCAGCCACCATCAAACCCACATCAACTTCGATCACTTTCCAGTAATTGATGATTTTTCTTCATGTTATTTCTTAATTCCTATAATTTTTAGAAACCTTAAACCCTTGAAGTAGTTGAATACAGAAACGGAGGATGTCAGTGTCGTTTTCAAATTTTCCAGCACCATTCCCGGTTAGTTTTCTATACATGGGATTGTCTATTTATTTCTTTATTTTTTTGTTTTAATTGAAAAAGTTTTGTTTGTTTGATGACTTTGTTTGAAACTGTATATGGGTTGTTTGGTTTCTGGAAAATGATGATAGGAAACTATAATTTGTAGATGATCTTAAAGAACTGTATTGCATGAAATTAATAATGTGTATTTAATTTTCAATCTGGCATAATTCTTTGGATTGAAAATGAAAGGATATACGAATCTTGATTAAGTGCATTTCATTGGGATTTTTCAGCAATTAAAATTGGATTTTGCTTCTTCCAATGAGTTTTGCGTCCAATTACATATTGAAACACTTCAATTTGTGTCATAGTATCTGAAAGCAGCTCACGAGTGCTATTGTTATATGCATTGACATTTTCAGTTTTGTTACTGTTATTACATGGGAAAACTTGGTACCTTGCTTCACTAATTTGTCGGGTAGCAGTAGTTGCATCTTTGGCATGATAGAGCCTTATAAATGGGGAGTAAAACCATATTTGCTAAATTTCGAGTATAATAGAGTCGTACACTAGTTATGCTAAGGCACAATTGTCTTGCTTTTGTTGTATCTAGGCAACAGGAAAAAATATTCACTCAGTAACCAGTGATCATTTTGTGCTCTATGGAGGTTCTGCCACTATATGCCAAAGGTTTTGTGGCTTAAAGCTATGGTTACTTGACAGACTGAAACTTAAGCATTGCAGTAAAAAGCATGGACTAAGTGAGTCCAAGATTATAAAGAATCAAGATAAGTTAGATAGTCATCTAGAAACTAGTTCATCAAATGATGGAAGATTCTGAAGGAGTTTCAACATTTTCTGTACCTAATGGTCAGTAAAGACTATTCACAGTTAACCTTTTATTTTTGTCATTTGTTATGTCTATCAATGTGAATTGATCTTGGTATTCATTTTCTCATACTTTGCAATTGAAACTTACATAACTTCTAGATTGTGGAACTTAATTTTCCATTGTAGTTACGAAAAGACCAACTTCAAAATTACAAGCACATTCCCCAAATTTTCCTGTTCAGAGCGATCAAGCACCTTCACTTTGCATTGCTGTAATAGGAGCCACTGGTGAGCTAGCAAGAAGGAAGATATTCCCAGCATTATTTGCTCTCTATTACAGTGGCTTTCTTCCGGAGGTAGTACCACAATTTCTTTATCTTGAAAGGCCTCTTTGCCTTTCATCTAGAGGTGCTACAGCTAGAGTCTTCTTTTTTCACCAAGCCTGTTGTTTTCATTGTTGCAGTTACTATGTATTTACTTTTCTGAATCATTCTTCCAATTATGTTGTTATGCGCATCAAAACATATTCAACTTGCTTATACTATGGCAAGGAAAATGGGATGTTCAATAAATTGAATGAAAGATATTGTTCTCATCAATATTTTACAATTTTCCAAACTTGTTCTAAAAATTTTGGTGAATTTTTGCTTTTATTATTTTATCATTTCTTCCTGCAGAATGTGGGAATCGTTGGTTATTCAAGAAAGAATTTGACAGATGAAGACTTGAGGTCCATCATAGCTTCAACTTTGACTTGCCGTATTGATCATCGGTATGGTTCTCACAGTCATACAAATTCTCTTTCCTACCATTCAGTTTCTTATTCTAAATCCTTGAGTGAGTCAAATTACTGCCCCTTATAATTTTCGAATGCAACGTGCACAAATGCTAGAAGTTGCCTGAATGATCGAAATCCATGGTTTGCAGCGATTTATATGCTGATTGGGTTTCATCAATTTACAACCTTAGGATCCTTTTGGCTACATTCGCCAAAGTTTTCAAAGAGAAGGAAAAAAATAGGGGGTGGGTTAGCTTCATGTCACATTCTGTTAGCTAGTTGCTAGGGTGGGATTTCTATTGATTTAAAGGAATTATTAGTGTGTTTTGAAGGACCCTCTCAAGTAAATCAACATGCAACCATTGTTTATGGAAAGGGCTTTGCATCTATGCAAGCATTAGACTTTTGAAAATGTGTTAAGTTGAAATAAATGCAACCAAGGCTCGATGTAGTCTTTCAAGTTAGTTTGATTGCTATAAAATTAGAATAGAATGAATTGAAGAAGTTTAATGTGGCAATTGTTCCTCATGATTTTAACATCTTTCAGGGAAAACTGTGGGGACAAAATTGATGCCTTCTCAGTAGAACATATTATCTTAATGGTGGTTATGACAACCGAGAAGGGATGTTAAAGCTCAGCGCTTTGATGGAGCATATCGAGGTGAGGTTGATAAAATCACAAATCGGTGCTGTTTACAAGTATCTAGCTTTATCATGCTTCCTGTTTTATGCAACTTTATGGTATTACTTGGAGCCTAAAAAAAGAAAAAAAGAAAAAATATTATAATGAAACTATTTGGCATGATCTTAAAATTATTGGCATCAAATTGTTGGGCTATTAGCCTTACCTAATAACTTAAGTTTTGTCGCCTGATTTATCTTACAGTACCTGATGAAAATTAATGTTTCTTCTATCTTTTCAATCATAATTATAAAAGATCAACTTATGTGCTGCTTCTTTTACCTCTAAAGATTTGTTAAAACAGAGGAGAAAATATATATTAATAGTAGTAATGTGTGATAGTTTATACTATTCAGTTCATATTCATATCTTAGAGAGCAAATCACCTTACTCCATTCTTGCATGATAGTTTTATTTGTTGTATCGTTAGTTGTTACAAAATAATACATAAATCTGGAAATATAATCTGGCAAAAGTTATTAATTATACACTTATTTGTAATTATTATTGAACAACTTTATAGTACGGATTGTGTAAAGGTTGGTTTTCTGGATTCAATTCCTAAAGATAATAGATAATATATTTTTCATCATTAAAAACACTTCTCAATTATTACATTGTTAAAACAAGGAACAAGAAAGAAACTACAATGAAGGTAGTATATGAGATAATGTCGAAGACTCAATTCACTTGTGTACATTCTAGTTTAACCACACCAACTTTCTTTCTGTATAATTAATATTTCATACTTTAAAAGTCAACTTTTTTGTCCCTTCTTTTCTCAAATTCCTTATACTAAAGTTAAAACATTTCTTCACTCTTATAGACTGAGAGTAATTAGCAGAAGTAAAATCAATAGAGGTTGATTTGATTTGTCAATGTTCAAGCTGGATGCTTTTAGATAATTGATTTTTTAGCAGCTTACCTACCTCAGGGGGATTTGAAGCAAACAGGATATTTTACCTATCTGTGCCGCAAGAAGCACTTCTGGATGTTGCATCCACTCTTGCCATCTGTGCCCAAACCCAGAAGGGCTGGAACCAGATATAATAATTGAGAAACCTTTTGGGTTTGATGCACTGTCCTCTCATTGGCTGACAAAAGCTCTTCTTTCCCAGTTCCAGGAGAAGCAATTCTATACAGGTGAATAATCACATTGGCTATACTAATGTATTTGCACACGCATTCAGTTTTAACTTTCTTACTTCTTCAATTTTCAGGATAGATCATCTTCTGGGGAGGAATCTCATTGAGAACCTTACAGTATTAAGGTTCTCTAATCTAATTTTGAGCCATTATGGATTTAACATACATCCGCAGTATACAGGTAATTTTGTTTTTTCTCTAAATGCAATGACATTCACTTGTGCAGCTAATGATAGCCACTACCTGTTTGAATTTTCATGCAGGTCATTTTGTCAGAAGAGATGGGTGTGCAGTCTGGAAGGTACTAAATACTAATAATTCATTTTATCTTCACTAACAAAGCCAATTATCTTATCCTCATGTCATTCTACGGTATCAATATCATGTTGTGTAATTTTTCGATTATATGAGGTATTTTGATGGTTATGGGATCATCCGAGACATAGTGCACAGTCATATACTCCAAACCAAAGCATTGCTAGCTATGGAGCCCCCTAAACGTCTCAATGGTGAAGATATCAGGAATGAACAGGTACCGGCTCATTTAGCGAGATGATCTATATTATTCAAAATCAATTAGGTTAATCTTATGTGTGTAATGCACAAGTAAGTATATAGTTGATTCTAGGGTTGAGTAGGGGTGATTTTGTTTACTTATGTTTGGCACATATAGTGGTTTTTTTTCTCTTAGTGGTGTGGTGGTACATTTTCTGTTTTAAATCTTCTTATTACTACATTCTTGAGTTTGTTATTAAAAAAAAAAAAGGCACAAGCAAGATTAGAAAGCAATAGGTAATCTATTTCCACTGTCCTACGCAGTGAAGTTGAGGAATATACTTGTTAAATTGCTAACTTTTGTAGATGTCCCTAACTTCATGTGTCTTATTGAACCTGTTGAAAGGTATAAAGGCATCAGTTTATCAAGTTGCAGCTTATGTGAATGTGATTGTAAAAACAAAAGATGAGTTCAGAAAATCCTTAGGAAGAAAGTTAATAATTCTTATGAGATGGAGCTCAGATTCTTGTATCCATGTGAGCACAATTTTAATAGAACTTAGTGGTTTTTCAACCAAAAGGCTAAGGGCCAGCATGCAATGATTTTTCTTTTTGCAGAGGCAATTTTATATAGCCTAATTCTTATGAAATCTTCAGAGAAGGTATTATCTTTGTTTTTAGGGAAGGACATCTAGTCCAACTTTCTCTGCAAAGTTTTATGCTAATAAATATTCTTGTTTCTAACCCCCTCCCTCAAAAAAGTGAAAAATGAATACAACAAAAATTTGGTTGCATGTGGTCATGTTGATAAGAAGCTCATTCGTTTCAGGTCAAAGTTTTGAGGTCAATCCGCAGATTGGAGCCAAGCAATGTCATTCTTGGCCAATATAAAGCTACTTCTGATGACAAGATTGATGTTAAATTGAACAGCCTGACCCCCACATATTTTGCTGCCAGTATTATACATTGACAATGCACGTTGGGATGATGCCTTTTCTAATAAAAGCTGGTATGGGACTAATTAAACACAGGTAATAGCTATTTCAGTTCTGCTGGTTATGCCTTAATAGACATTGTCATGGTTTGTACTTTGCCAGATTATGATAGGAACCTAGAACACACCCTAAAAAGCCGGCTTGTAAGGTAAGTGTAACCATCAGCTTATATTTCCATTTACGGCTTATAATATTTCTAAAAATATTGAATTAAGAAACAAATTCAAGAGAGGAAATTATGACATTAACCCGTTAGTCTGTCTTGTTTCAATTCCAAGAACAGTACAAACAAGAATTCTTCAATGGATTAGTGTGTAATACCTGCAATGGGTACCGCTGTCCATTTTTTCCAGATAGCCATCACTTTGTATCATGCATAAACAATTAAATTATGCATGTAACATAACCAACTGTTGGTATAATTGAGTGAAAATGATTGTTTCTTTTTCTTTTTAATTTGTATAGCAAACTGTGGTTACAGATTTTTGTGATAAAGTGAAGCCAACAACTTAGATAAGCATACCTTGTGTAGGTTTCATCTTGTAAGTTGTTCCGACAATTCATGGGCATCTCCTAGTCTTTGACGTTTTGATTGTTCATATGGATCTCATTCCATGACAACTCAAAATAAATAATAAATAAATGCATGGCTTAAACCAACATTTTTTTTTTTTGGGCAATATGGGATGTGCTCACCAACGTTAGCCAAATAATGCAGAGTGGAGATACGCATACAGTTTCGTCATGTTCCGGGAAACATCTATCATGATCGTTTTGGGCATAACATCAACCTTGCCACAAATGAATTAATATTACGTGATGTGCCTGATGAGGCCATTCTAGTCAGAGTCAACAACAAAGTTCCAGGATTAGGCTTGCAATTGGATGCTTCAGAGCTTAATTTTCTATAAGGATAAGTAAGCACTTCAGCTTTTGGAACTTGTTCTGTTTTTGCTATTCACTTGTCGTCACCTTTGATATCCTTCATGTGCTTGCCTTTTGTGTTAATACTGTAGGTATAATGCAGAGGTGCCTGATTCATACGAACATCTTCTTCTTGATGTTATTGATTCACAACCATCTCTTCATGAGAAGCGATGAGCTTACTGCTGCATGGAATATTTTAAACCCAGTTTTACAAGAAATAGACAAGAACAATATTGCACCAGAACTTTACGAGCTGGGTGGTAGAGGTCCCGTTGGAGCATATTATCTTGGGAAACACGGGTTCAGGGGACCAAGATTAGAGGCAACACTTCTTATAGGGTAATCTTGCTAATCTTTCCACAACTAAGACAAATAAATGGTAACTTTGTACATGTAAATTGTATGAAATTAGGGTTGAGAAATGCCTATCTGTATTCAGAGGATAGTTCTCAAGAGCATAAACCCAATTGAAATTGGATTTTTCTTTGTAGATGATTTGGTTATGCTCGCAAACCTATGTGCTGGAAAGCGCATCGGAGTCAAAAGTACCTTAAACTTCATTTTGTAATGAATAAATGACGGATGGTTATTTGCTTGTTTTAATATGAAGATTTGTGTATGGTTATTTGTTATGTGTGATCAAAGAGTAAGCTTTTTGCTAGATTGTACATAAATTGTTGATGATGATGGATATCCGGGTGGTTTTGGGTAAATGTGTCTGATACCTAGATTCTCTTTGACTATTAAGAAAGGGAGGATACTGTAAAAGAGAAGTTATCAAATAGATTTACACTATCTTATTGTAGTAGGTTATTTTTAATATTTGTCCTAGTACAGTACGCTCAAATTGTAGGAGACTTATAGAGGTTCTTCAAGCATGCTTTTTGGTGAGTGAATTTGATACCACTGAAGTGTAATTTTGAGGGTATGTATAAGATTGGATATGTCAAATAACCTGAGGAGCTTTGCTCAAAAGCAGCTTCAAAAAACAAAACTTGTGGCATGGCGGCTGCATAATGACCTTCTTAGTTGCTTTCTTGGTCTTTGCCTTGTCATCTCTTTGCCTTTTCACTTCAAAGGCTTAGCATGAATCTCAGGAGAGCTTGCATTTTGCTAACCTGGAGTAAATAATTTTATTTTATCTGGTCCCTTATTTATGCATCTGCTTAGTTGACCTCACATATAGCTGTAAAAGCATCCATGCTTCTGTGTTATATACAGAATAATATTCTACTTTCAAGTAGGAATTGCAGAATGCTCTACAAAATTGCATATTACAGTATATGCTACTGTTTGTATTTTATAGTCAGTGGTTTTAAAAACCACAGCCCCATAATATCAAATAGATTTTAAAAGATCGAACTGACGCATCGAAATTTGATTGAAAGGTTAGCTAAACCAAACATTTTTAATCTCGTGTTGCAGATATTATTTATTTTTTTCAACAAAAATTTTTACGCGTATTGACTTATGAAATGAGAAATATTATCGATTAATCTGGTGGATTGAACAAAAAGTACCAATTCAAGAAAGCTAACATTGTTAGCAGCTATCACACAATCAACATTATCATATATTAAAAAAAAAAGAAAAAAAATCATATCATGTGACCCTTTAATGAATAAAACTTTTTTACGAACTTAAATCAAATAATCAAGAAATAGTTTAAGACCCACCAAGTAATAGAAGCCTTTTATCTATACAGAAGAAGAATTCGATTTGAATCATAGGACAATTAATTCAACGGCAAAAAAAATTCAGAGTAAAGTCCTTATACTAAAATGTATATAAAAGAATTCAATTAATCATAGGACATCTGGTCCACCTCTCTCTGTAAAGTCCTTTATACTAATAAATATCTCTATTTCTAGCCCTGCCTCGAAAGTAAAAATGAATACAACAAAAATTTGATTGCAGGTGGTCATGTTGATAAGAGGCTCATTCATTTCAGGTCAAAATTTTGAGGTCAATTTGCAGATTGAACCAGGCAATGTCATTCTTGGCCAATATAAAGCTACCTCCTGGAGACAAAGGTTGATGTTAAATTGAACAGCCTGACCCCCACTTATTTTGCTTGCTTGCATTATACATTGACAATGCAAGTTGGGATGGTGTGCCTTTTTGATAAAAGCTACATAGGACTAATCAGACATGGGTAATAGCTATTTCGATTTTGCTGTTTATGCCTTTAAATCACTTATTTTCATCAAAGATAGACATTGTCATGGTTTGTACAGCACTACTAGATTATCGTAGAACCTAGAACTTATCCTTATAAAGTTGGCTTGTAAGGGAAGGGTAACCATTAGCTAATTTCCCATTTAGATTTACAGCTTAATATTTCTAAAACATAAAATTAAGAAACAAATTATTATCATTAACATAGTATGCTTCAATTTTCATGATAGTTCAGTTCAATACATGAGTGTACATATATATCTCTAACCTCATAATTCACATAGTCTAGTTCAATTCTTCATAACTTTTGTAATTGTTGTCCTCACTTCAATGATCAAGATAAGTACTAACTATGGAAGTAAAAAGGCTATAGTCTTGCATAATGAAATGCCCATTTCATTAATGACTGAACAATCTTTTATTTCTCAAACACTTGTGATTCAGAGATTTTTGTATAAAGAGCTAAAAATAATGATTACCAGCTCTAGGAGTTAAGACAGAGTTGGCTTAAACCAGCATTTCTTTTGCAATACGGGATGTGCTCACCAACGTTAGCCATATAATGCAGAGTGGAGATACATATGCAGTTTCATCATGTTCAAGGGAACATCTATCATGAACATTTTGGGCATAACATCGACGTTGCTACAAATGAACTAATATTACTCGATGTGCCTGATGAGGCCATTCTAGTCAGGGTCAACAATAAAGTTTCAGGATTAGGCTTGCCATTGGATGCTTCGGAGCTTAATTTGCTCTATATGATAAGTAAGCACTTCAGTTTATAGAAATTGTTCTTGTTTCTGCTACTGACTTGTCGCCACCTTTTGATATCTTTCATGTGCTTGTCTTTTGTGTTAATACTGTTGGTGCAACGGGAGTTGCCTGATTCATACGAGAACATCTTCTTCTTGATGTTATTGAGGGCGACAACCATCTCTTTATGAGAAGGGATGAGCTTTTCACTGCTGCATGGAATGTTTTAAACCCAGTTTTATAGGAAAGACGATCAATATTGCAATCAAACTTTATGAGCTGGGTGGTAAAGGTCCCTTGAGCATATTATCTTTTAAGGAAACATGGGGGTCCATTGGACTGAAGATTAGAAGCAACAATTGTTATATGGTAATCTTGCTAATCTTTCCACAACTAAGACACACAAATGGTAAACTTTGTACATGTAAATCAGTGAAATTAGGCTTGAGAAATGCTAATCCGGGTTCAGAGGGTAATTCTGAAGAGTTTAAACGCCTTACTGAAATTAGATTTTTCTTGTAAAGGTGATTTGGGTTATGCTCACAAACGATGTGCTGAGAGTTGGTTCAAGGTTGGGCAGCATGCATGTGAGTCAAAAAGCACCTTAACTTTCATTTTCTAATGAACAAATGATGGATGCCCGTTTGCTTGTTTTAATAATAAGATGTGTACGGTTGTTTTGCTATGTGTGATCAAAGAGTAATCTTTTGCCAGATTGTATATAAATTGTTGATGGTGATGGATACCCTTTGGTGGTTTTGGGTAAATGTAATCTGATCCTAGATTCTCTTGACTATTAACAAAGGGGGGAGGATATGAAAAGAAAAGTTATCAAAATAAATTTACACTTTATCTTATTGTAATAAGTTATTTTTTAATATTTGTCCAAGTATAGTATGACGCTCAGACTGTGGAGACTTATAGAGGTTCTTCTCCAAGCATGCTACTGGATATGTCAAACAACCTGAGGAAAGCCTTTTACTCAAATGCAGCTTCAAGAAGAAACTTGTAGCATGGCTTGATTGCTTCTGCATAATGAACTTAATTTCTCCATGGTCTTTTGCCTTTCTCATCTCCTTTGCTTTTTCCTTCAAAGGCTTTTATCATGAATCTCGGGAGACTTGTATTTTGCCAACCTGGAGGAATAATTTTATTTTATTGATATATCTGTTCAATTGACTCACATATAGCCGTAAAAGCATATGTGTTATATACAGAATGTCCTATGCTATGCAAAAAATGCCTAGAAAATTGCATAATAGAATATACGCTACAGTTTTCACTTTACAGTAGTAAGTGGTTTTAAACCACGGTCCCATAATATCAAACGGAGTTTAAAAGATTGAACTAACACATCGAAATTCGATTGAAAGGCTATCAAGCAGCAATATGTTCTTCTAATCTTGTGTTGTAGGTATCACCCTTTTTTTTTTTTTTTTTTTTGGTTACAACAAAACTTTATGCTTATTGACTTATGAAATGAGAATTATTATCGACTAATCCTGTGGATTGAACAGAAGTACCAATTCAAGAAAGCGAATATTGTTAACAGCTATCGCATAATCAATCAACATTATCTTTTTTTTTGCAAAAAACTCCCTAATATGACCTCTTCATTGAATAAATAATTTCATACTTAAACTGAATATAATCGAGCAAAGAAACAATTTGAACAGCTTTAAAGACCCATCAAATAATAGAAGATAATTAATACCCATCACATAATTGACGCATAAGAAATTTAATACGCATAAGACTGAAAAAATAAATAAAAGAAATTTAAAACGCACACCAACTGATAAGACTTTAAGAACAAAAGCCTTTAATCTATATAGAGGACTTTAATTTTTAATCTCAAGACAATTAATTATACAGCAGAAAAGTCAGTTACAACTTACAATGAAGCGACTTAAAAAAAAAACTTACAATATAGATTTCTTCTTTTATTGATGAAGTCAGTCGATATTACAAGTAATTAAGGTGAAAATGAAAAAACGATTACACAATCTAATTTAGTTACAAATTGAAATATAGATAGTATCAACTGGAATCACTGGATCGGCCTTCCTCAAAAAGCAATCTGCCATTAATACGACATAAGGTATAAGGAGTAATCGCGGGCCAATATTTTTATCCTTTCTGCACCTTTTTTCTATCAACGGGCAATTAAAGATAATTAGTTCCAAAAAAGTGATTTAGGCGTTTCGCTTTGAAAAGTATTTGAGCTTCGGACATTTATCGAGATACAGAAATTCCAAAGAAGTGAGGTTTTCACTAATTGAGAAAGGTGTTTCAGATTTGGCATGTCAAAAAATCTCCAGTACGGTTAGAGAGGCAGGAAACCGCGGAGATGACACCAGTCTGACATCCTCCCTGATTGTGAATCGATAGAGGTGAATCTGTTCAATCCCCACTCGAGCAATGGCTTTGATATTTTCTGATCATCAACCACAACCGATTGGAGGTTGGTGAAAACCATCCTCTGAAAAGATACCAAGCTCGACACCTTTGTATAACTAAAATAGAAGAGAGGAGATTGTGCACGTGCAGTTGGGTAGGCCTCAGATTCTCACAATTCCAGATCATCAACTCTGTCAGTTGTAGAAGGCAATCCTTCTTCGAAATGACTCAAGATTTGGACAATATCCTATCCAAATCTTTGAAGATGATGGAGATTATGCAAACCGGCAGGTAACAATTTAAGTTTTTCAAGCCGTGAAATAGTGATTTCTTCAAGGATGTGTAGTCCAACCTTTCTGCTAACGACTCCAGCTTTGAACAAAATCTGACTGAAGGTGGCCTGGGGACTTAAGAGCCTGAGGTAGATTCCTATTCCAAGACAAGAAAGCAAGATTCGAGCAAGAGCTGACCCATCAAAGTGCTCCAGCGTGGCAGAAAGGATGCGTGAGGGAGGTGCACCCCTGCTGCTACTGCAGATGTCCTGTTCCCATCAAAGTCCTCAAATTATGACAGTGGCTAACAATCAGCCTGCTTCCTAGGCTTGAAGGTAGCTGGATTCTAGCAATATATCTCAAAGAATGACATCTTTATCAATGTTTAGACTTCAAGAGAGGTACTCATATTTTGCATCCATGCCTCAGGTAAGGATTTCAAAGCATTGCATTCTTTGAATATAACTGTTCTCAATCAAAGGCAGAGCAACCTGTGGAAATGAAACAAGTGAATTACAACGCTGAATCGCCAAACTCTGAAGAGATGAATGAGTGGTGCATCCATGCCTCAGGTAAGGTTTCAAAGCATCGCATTCTTCAATTTCAATTGATCTCAACTGGGAAGGCAGATAAGGCCTGGAGGAAAGGAAACAAGGGAAGTGCAGCCCAATATCCGTCTGTAAGTGAACCAGGGTGAGGACCAGGTAGCTTTGTAAGGTCTTCACAATCACCCCAATTCCGGTAATTGTCTGCATCGGCAATCCTGGCTGTTGTTGTTATCATGTTTCTTTGTTATTGAGGAAACTTCAAAGCCGTGATTATCTGAAAATGCGCAACCGGGTTATGATCTAATGCCTTGCAGCAAACTGAGTTTCACTCACACAAATACAAGGGCTCGAACACTATCAATTTTAAACTTTCCAATTCGGGGTAGCCTTGTTCAAATAGAGCTGTTAAAACCACTTGATTTTGCCATCCCTTAAAACACTGATTTCAATGGATTGTCGATTGGCTGTTGAATTACCCTCTCTCTACATCCACGGATTTGTAATTCACTGGAGAGCTGGTAGACATTGAATTGTCACTAGCAACTGTTTACAACTTTGATGACGAGCTTCAATAAAAGAAGATGTTCGGCAATGTCTTTTGAAGTTTAGAACATCTGAGAAGAGAGTTTTCGCAGCTTATAGGAAAAACTTTGATTAACTTCTTGAGCAGATCCACGAGGAATCCACTCTTCCCATTCTCCTTGTATATTCACAAACAGCAGAGTCTCCAATGATGGAAAGCGGCGTTGAAACTGTTTCCATAAAATTTCAGGACCCACGCCTTACTGTATCCATTCCCTCATCTCCAGATGCTTTAGAACTGTAGTTGTCCAACAGATGCAAAAGATGTATTATGCCACAATATTCAAATTTTAGACTCACCACTGTAGTGTAAACCGCAAATCAAATCCATTTGAAGCCTGTGATGAGTCTTCCAGTTTTATGAGGTTTAATACGTCACACACGCTTGAGTTTTAAGGTCCACCGCATCCCTATTTCTGATGTTTGGAAATGTGGTGACCCGATTACACCATCGAAGTATTTGTGAGTCAAGATTCTTTCCTGTTTAATTGAGCTCAATAGTATCGCTTTCAACACATTTCATTCTCTAAACCTGAAATTTCAAGTGTACCCTGAAGATTTTGTCAAAGACTTTAGCTCGTAGTGAATCCACTGTCTTTTCCCACGACAAGCTCCATAAAGCGTCGAGATGTCAATTTCATCGAACTCCTTCGCATTTCCTTCCAATGAATGAACATTGAATTTCTTTAGATGATGCAATTTCGTCAGGTTTCTGCCGTTCACACAACTTCTGAGCTGACGACAGTCTTCCAATAAAATTGTATGCAAGTTGCATATGAGTTAATTCGATCTGGAGGCAAAATTTGAAATATTGTTCTGATGTTTAGAAAGCGTTTCAAGCTTCCAATTTCATTTGCAGGTCGATGATGCTAAATACCCATTGACAATGAAAAGCACTTTGCGTAGAGATCCATACAACTGAAGAACACTTGTGCCAACAATCACCTCCGTGTCTGACAACTTCTATTGGTAAAAGTGTCAGTAAATTGTTGCACACCACGATGAGAACTTGAACTTGTGCTGCCATCACATTTCTCCTCCACGAATGTACGAAAAAAACATTTGAAGACTTTGAGAAAAACTTTTGTCGGTTTTCAATGTTCTAAGGTATACCCACTCCAGTCTGAAGTATATCTCTGCAGCCCAAAGGAGCTAGGTTACAATGAGGTCGCATCAAAATCGGGATGGCTTTTTATTTGACCATATGAATGATCTTGAAAGTAGCTCCTGAACAACTGCGGCCCAAAATCTTCCATTTTCTCACTGTTTTCTTGGTGCAAGAAACCTCAGCCGCCCACAGTGAAATTACATCTCCTCTTCTTGAAATTCATAACCTTTGGGAAATAATGAGGTGCAAGGGAAGCAATTGTCAACTTCGCTGTGTGGAAGAAAATGGCCATCTTTAGGGCTGGTATAATATTATGTACTCTTTCCTCTGGTAAATTCCATATGTCAGTATTGAGCACACCCCAGTCTCTGGGTCATGTTTGCTCCCTGTAAAAGGCTCGCCAAGAGTTTTTGTGCCAAAGGCAATCCTTTTGCACTTCATCACTATCTTCTCCAACTTCCTTCAAGGATGGATGAATGTTGAAATCCCCAGTCCCCAGGGAGATTTGAGTGAGCAAGAAATAAACAATCATCATTTCTGACAACTCTTTCAGTTGATGCCTGATCAGCCCCATATTCACAACGCGTGGATCATGAGTTGTGACAACACCTACTTCCGCGTACCAGCCCAAAGGACGCCAAAAATGCTCCAGTATTCGTAAATTTCATAGGTTCACACGTCATCTAAAACGAGCAAAAATTCTTCCGGACAATTGCTTTTTAGTTTCTTCTGAACCCAATTAAATCATCATCCTACTCTGGATCATTAGTAATGGACTTGTACCGATTTGTTGGGGTTTCGAAAACAAGCTTAAATCCTTGAAACAAAGTCCACGCTGATCTGAAAATGCCGTTGCACTGATCATCGTTATAGACGATGAGCAAGAGTTGTCTTCCCAACGCCGCCCATCCCATTATTAGAAATATCAGAGAATTCATCATCGGCTCTAAATCATCCTCACCAAATAATTCAACACCGCCTTCCCTTATTCTTCTTTCTTCCCTCCCATAAACTTTGGCTTCATCTACCAAAGATGTTGTGGTAATCTTGCTCGGAGCGGCTTCTTGATGCGCCATCCGAAATTACGCTTAACTTCAGCAGGTTTGGAGTGTCCTGTTCAATATCTGGTAACTGAGCAGTGACTCTCTCTTCATTTTCGACACCATCATATGGAATCAAACCGAACAGGATCGATAATCAGTTAAGCAGCCGCGGAATGAGCTCCGAACCACTGCATTAGTACCGGGTTGATCAGCA
The DNA here is from genome assembly GCA_030448925.1 of Citrus cavaleriei. Classification (NCBI taxonomy): domain Eukaryota; kingdom Viridiplantae; phylum Streptophyta; class Magnoliopsida; order Sapindales; family Rutaceae; genus Citrus; species Citrus cavaleriei. The sequence continues at coordinate 163,741 of JAUJEN010000227.1, forward strand.
GCAGCTGGTCCCCTTGAAGCAGCATCTCCTCTCCCGCAAAGCTTCAGTTTCAACTCATCCAGTATGTCTTCAACATCATAAGCTGCCTCTTGAAGCTTGTCAAGCCACTCTCTTAACTGGACTTGTCCTTCGTCTGCCCGTCCCTCGCATCCGTAAGTACCGCCTGATCAATGATTTTGTTCTTCCACCATGAAACTGTAGCCTTCAACTTCTCATGCCAGTAAACAACTCATGAAGCCAGCTTTTTATAAGTAACCTGAAATCGTAGGCTGCGAGCACTGCCTCCCTGATGATTGACATTTTTTTTTGGTTGAAGAGAACAGAGTAAATTATGAAAAAAGAAGAAGAAAGATTCGCAAGAAATTGAACAAAGTCTAATAAAAGGTGATTTTGTGGCAATAAGGGTTTTGTAAAGCCATGTGGAGTAGATAGCATGTAAGTGAAGTTAATCTCAATTCAACCTCCTATCAATGAGCATTTTACGCCTGTCTTCAGGAAATTCATGTTCTCCTCCAGCGATTATTGGACTAAAGTGGAACATATTTATCACAGTTCAATGAAGCTGCTGATTTCCTAGCTTTCAGAGGCTTTTTTCTTTCCGCTAGACATATATCATTTCTATCTATTCTCCAACATGCTTTTAAGATATCATTTAATGATGTTCATGTAAATATATAACCTGCTATTGCTACTCTTGCCTTAAGAGCCTCTTTTAATCATCAAAAATAAAATATTTAAAATTATTTGATAAATAATTATTGATCAACATTAAATAGTTTTATCTTTTTAATAAACAGTCAATATAATGGGTATGCAACAATGTATAATCAAATAATTTATATTTTTATTTTTTAATTTATATATGATTATTCACTAATTTATTATAAATCTAATTTTAATAGTTGTTTTAAATTAATTTTTGTTGGGATTTGCCAATGAGATTTAGTATATAGAAGATAGTCATTGTTGTTAATTAATTGAAATATAAATCTGCAGAAATTGAACGGGAAGTTCATTTTATATGAATGTAATGCTTTGAGGAAATTACCATTTATGTTACGACAGTGGCTTAACCATACCTTCCACACCCAACACACGACACCTTAAAGAAAAGTACGACGGTTGAATCTCGACCACGCAAACGTAGGTGTTTCCGCCACTAGGGAAGGAGTAATTTGTTTACATGATCACTTGATTATTATATCAATATTTTATAATAATCAATTAAATATTTATATAATTTTATTTATTTTATTAGGAATGACTTAAGTACTGGCCAATTAGACAAAGTTATTTAAGGGCATTAATTATATTTTAGATAGATCTCCTTTTTTAATGATTGCTTTAATAATATTCTACTCACAACAATTTTTAAATTATATACTATAGGACAAATTCTCATTTTTTAAGTTTTCCCACTAATAATTATCCTACAGTTAATATTTATTTTATAAAAAAACTTATATTTGATAATATTATCAAATACGTATGTAATTTTGTCTTTAATTTTATACTAATTCTAATTTATTATATATTTAACTTTTATTCGTTTTCTATTTTCAAAACTTTTTGTCATTCAAAAATAAAAGTAGTATCTATGATGTTTAATCCATCGTGTTGTAAATACATGAAATTATCCATAATTTGATTATATGAAATCAATGTCGCAAAATATATGTAAAAATATTTAATTATGAATATATGTTATATCTTTGATACATAAATTCAATTCTAAATAATATATCACCACCATTACTTTGTCACGGAAAGTTAACTAATCATTAGGTTATAGTTGCATGAGATGACTAGTAACCCATGGAGACGCTTGTATTTTTAACCAAGTTACTTGATCAGAAAATGATAATGAGTACTCTTACTACTAATTAAATTGAATTGGAATTATATACAAATTGATCCTACCGGCTCTAAATGGATTGGTAGACGGGAATCAAGAATAATCTGATTCCCCAGAGGCAGAGACTATTTTCACTGACTTCTGCACTAGAGCTTTCTAGAATACAAATTTATCAAGTTAGTCAACCATGTTCATTTTATCCTTTTAAATATTATGGAATGTTGAATAATCTAATGGCTATGTTTAGTTTCAATCTAATGGATGATTAAGGATTCCTTGAATTTTGCTAAAAAGGACAATTTATAATTTGTTTTTGCTAACACTTGATGCTGAATCATCCTTATCATCAGTCATCATTTTTGCTGAATCAATTGCCATGTCAAGACTTGTAGATCTTGAGATTCAGGCTACGGTGCTCACAAGGGTATTTCATCAAACACTGTTTCATTCCATCAAACACCTTACCTTTTGCTCCTAACATCAATGAACTGTTTTGTAATATTCGAATCTGGGACTGATACACTGGCTACTTAAAGGGATCTTTTTAGTAGTAAATAAATCAATATAGAGCAATTGTTTTATAGTAAATAAAGTAATTTGGTTCTTGTTGGCGTGTTTTAGATTTGAATATCTGGTCTGCTACTGAACAAATTAAAAACTCATTATCTGTTGATTAATTTATGCTTACTAATGCTATGAACTATTGGATGATCCTACTCAAAATTAAAAAAAATCATTTTGACTACACTCAATTCTACTCATTTACTTTAAAAGGCGTATAAAGAGGAGAAGAAAAATCAGGACCAAGAAGGTAGCGTGTCCAAGCTTCTTAGGCGTAAAAAGCTCATTAATCAGCGTTTGCTCTTCTTCTCACAGATACGTAATCCCAAAACTTCAACAAGATTTATACGTTGAAGCTTGCAGTTAGCATTGAAGTCTCATTCTTGAACTAATTGAACTCTTTGTGTTGATGTGTTTGAAAGTTTTTTCACCGTTGGGTTTAACTCATCTCGCAATACGCCTGAATAAACTCACAATCAACACGTGTTAATGGTTTGAACTCGAGACTTTGGTTTTGGTACCATACCATTATTTAAAATAATGGATGAAATACTAAGATCATAATCAGGCTACATCCAACCCTCCCTGCTTATTTTTAATCAAGCAGAAATCAACTTCCCTCCCAAGATCATTCCAAAGAATTTTATCAAGCAACAAATTATCAAGAAAAATTAAAATGGAGAATCTTTTGACCAATCACACAACACAAGATTTATCGAAAATCCCAACCTGTGAGAAATCCACTACCATTAAGCCAAGAGACAACCAGAAAATATCTACTATGAAAAATTATTACAACCACTCGAATAAATTTCTCTCACCCAGTTCTCAACATATAATCCCTAGAATAGTCCCTTAACAAAGAACCAATACCCATATCAAGGAAATGTAAATAATTTCTTCAATATAACTACATACGCTTAGAATATTTCTCCTTTAATCTCAATTTCGATTGCTTCTACCCATGGCCAATATTTCATGTTCATTTTCTGAGTAATGCCAGCTCATTGCTACACATTTCTCATCAACGACATTCCAATTTATAGCTAAACTTATCACACCAAAAATCTAATAAGTCGGCAATAATTTTTTCCTTTTTGATTACAATTCATCATGTATTCAAAATTGGTTATTTGCTTTTCAAAGTTTGTGCCACTAATTTTGAATGCAATCATCGTAATCTCATTTGACTTTTTTTAATCAATTTCACATTAACCTTATTAAATTCACTAGCTGCAGAATTTGATAATTGTTTTTGCTTCTTTAGCGAGTCAAATAACTTATCGATCCCAAATAAAAAAGAAATTTGAAATTAAAAATGCTTTAATTTACATCTTCTTCTTTCAAATAAAATTCAGCTAACTTTGATCAATAACCGCTTATAGTAGATTAGCTTTTGTTTGAGCTTTTTCATCCAGCAAAAAACATACAACATATAGCATGGCAGTAGTTAGGACTTTCTAAGTTGTAAAATTGATTTGGTCAGGTAAATCTTTTCAGAGGTAGTATTAAAGATCTTTGATACAAATCATTTTCAATCTAAATTGATTTGGCTAGAAAGTGGTACTAGAGATGGCAGAAGCAAAGATCTTGATACAAATCATTTTTTCAGTCTGTTATCTCGCAAAAAAATAGACCATATGTACAGATTTTTGATGTGTTCTTGATCTCCAGATTCTTGCTGCTCCAGATACTGCAGAGCACAACTTCAGCTCTGAAATTGTAATTTTTTTTTTTTTATATCTACTAACCACCTATAGTTCAGGCAAATTCTACAGAAGAGAGTTGATTACAAAACTCTAACTCAAAAAGAGTATAACTAGAAAATTTTATGGGTTCTAGATTATTTAAAAATAAAATATACATATCAGCGTAGAGAATACTTAAGAGGTAATCTTAACATAATAATTAAATTTCATTATTTGTCCTTTGTTTGGGCCAGTCAAAAATCCTGCAAGAAATTAAAAGCAATAAACTAAGATCATAAAAATTATTAATTAATTCAATTACCTGCATACAAACCAGAATGCATGCTTATTTGCTAGGTTTAATACTTGAAAGTAGTCAAATTCGCTCGGCAGTTACAAACTTCATATATTATATATAGAAATAAAACAGTAATGATCATTTTAGAGAATGAACTAATAATTTTATTCATTCAATAAAATTGACAAAGATTTGGAAGACTATTTTTTGGTTAACTATGAGAAATACAAAAGTTCTCCAAATTGTAAACAAAAAACAATCAGTCAAGATACTTCAAACAACTAGAAAGCCACGCAAATTTTTTTAACAAAGTACAATTTTTAAATTCTATACTTCTCAATTTAGAACCCCACACATCCCTACGTTAAAGAAGGTTATAGAAAAGTACTTATTAATATTGACATACCACAATGGAATCCACGAACAGTAATCGTAAAGAATGAATTCCACAGCTGCACTTGTAGGAAATTTCAAATTTCAGAATTACCTCGCGTTCACTCCCCTTGGCTAAATTCTTGTATTTCTATACTTACCGCTGATAGACTTAGCATAATACTTTGATTTTTAGGATTGGATCGGCTGATTCGAGGTGCCGCAGGTAGAAAGAAGCAGAATCGATTAACCCTTTTTAGCATTATAACTGAATTCATATATCAG
>JAUJEN010000228.1:0-60494 GCA_030448925.1 Citrus cavaleriei
CTAGAGATTTCTGCGCAACGTTTATCAAGGTTAAAGAGGTTATTTTATTTTTATTTTTAATTTAATTGCCACCTTCCAAGGAAGAAGAGGGAAATGTTAAAACAAGCAATGGTGACTTGATTCTCTTTCTGACGGTGCATTAACTTCCTTCTACCATCGTTTCCATTTTCTTACTCTGTGACCAAAGCTCATTATTATAAAGGATATTATCATTTTCCCACCAAAAGTTTATTCTCGACACATCACGTCATACCACAAATATAAAATTATCATTTTACCACCAAACACGAATCAAGGATATTTTTCACCATTTCGTTAAAACTCGCTAATATTTAATGCAAAATGACAAAAAATTAATTTTACCGGAGGCAAAAGACGTATTTAACATTCGAAGCTAAGAACAACAAAAAGATGATTTAATTAAAATTACACCTAAAATACGACAAGACGACGGATTTTCTTTTAAAAAGGAAGAACAACAAAAGATTTATTTAATTACAAAATTATCCTTAATAGACGACACTGTCATGCGAGAGTCGTGGTAGAGTAGAGCATACAAACATAAAATGGAAGAGCAAGAGGCTGAGAATGTAAAATGTGTTAAACGAGAGAGAGGGGGGGTTGATTTCAATTTGGCTTCCATGTCCAAATTGCTTGTTTTTACAATCGCAAAACACAACGCTTTTGGGCTTCACACGAAATCAAAATGCCCCTATAATGTCAAGATAATTTTTATTTAGTTAACTAATCAGTAAAATACTAACAAATAAACGTCAGCCAGAAACGATAATTTTACTAAAATCGCCAGATCGTATAACATTTGCCGAATAATTTTATGAAACGATAATATCCTTATTATGTGCATGCATTTAGTTTGCTACAGTAAAAGTTTTTATTTCAAAAATAAAAAGTTTGGGGGATTCGAATTTCACTTATATGATTGGAGAGGAAATTAGATTTGTCCATCATCATGGATTTGTCCAGTATGCCAACTTCAATAAATTGTGGACGATTCTAATTTTTAATAAAATCATTATACTCATTATAAACTGAAAAAGAGAGCAAAAACTTGAGAGTTGTCAAGAGAACTTGGGTTTCAAAAGAAAAAAAAGGGTGTGGGGCGTTGTACCAGAGCAATCTATTTTACCATACCATTTCTTTGGCTAAGAAATATTCTCGGCGCTAAAATTCTCTTGCCAGAATGATACAATGCACAAACTTAGCTGCTCCAAGGCTGAAAGAATGACACAAAATTATTAAATCCACGTAGACAACTCACTTTGCACAAACCGACGCGACACTAATTCATCGATCGAACGGGGCATAAAATAAACGAAACAAATCACAATGCGTTGATATTTAATTCAATCAATCTTATCACGCCACATAAAGCCAGATAGCCATAAGGCTATAATTACTCAAATTTTATCGACAAACTGCAGAAATCTCAATTAATTAAAATTTAGTTTCGAAATCTGTACCCAACTCAATAATTCCTGAGAGAGATTAACGATAGGCCACCAGCGTGGGGATACATTTGAGACCTTTTTTTTTTTTTCAAGAATTCTAGAAAGAAGGCATCAGAACTGGTAACTTCTCAGGATCAGACAGAGCCGATTGAAATCTTAAAGTGGTGAAAGAAAACTGGCTAACCTGAAAGTGGGGGTATATTATTAGACTTTAATATTGTAATCAGATTGAAAATAGATAGTTAATTGAGGATTTGACATAATTATTCCCTTTTTATTCTTTGCTGCTGACAGATCCCAAGAACAGAATAAAACTGGCACTGCTGACGCCAAAATAATTGGGGATAAGGGATTGCTAGCGATAACGATGATGATGCAAAGTGATCAACTGGCTCTGTCCATTACTTTCTTTTGAATCAGTCAAGCTTTTGTGCACTTGATTTCATAACTGGTTTTAGAGCGCAAACATAGTCTTCTTTTTTTCAGCAGTGGGAGGTTTTTTTTTTTTTTTTTTTAATTTGTTTTGATATATTTAGTTTTTAAAATTATTAAATCGAAGAACATTATTTTATAATTTATTAAAAAATAATTTTATTAAATCTCATGACTTAATAATGTGTTTGCATTAAAAAAAATGAAAGTGTTCGAACTTAAAAATAATTACACAAACATGAGAAATAAAAGTAAAAAGGATAGCAAGAGAATCGTCCAAATAATTGCTTTATTGCTTCCATTTTAGCTGTAATCTTAGGGAATATAATGATTCCCCTTATTCACTTTTTAAATGATGAAATGTGAGGATAAGAAAATTATATTTTAAATTTTATCTCAAAATCCAAGGAACTTTATGCCCTAAGGACTATTTGGTTAATACTTATGGTTCAAGTGAAATTGAAAAAGCTTTGATGGACCACTTGGAAATGAAAATGCAAAGTACATGTCTTCACTTATTTATTTATTTTTCTGGATCATTCTATTTAATCCAGAATGCGGAGGTTGAACAATTTGCATGTGGCCCCAGTTACTTTCTTTACAATGGGGAACTCAAACTACTTTTCTCTGGTCTACACATTGATTGAAGAAGCTTGTCTACTTTTCTTGTTAAAGAAAGATAATAAAAAGTAGATAGATGATCAAAGATCAAGTCCAATTGAGGTTGAGTTTGGAAAAGCCTTCTGTGCATTACTTTTCATAATCTTAAAGATCAAGCATGGAGAGCAGATGCTCAGAAAATTCTTTACCAAGTTCTTTTGAAAACCAATTAGTAATTTTTGAGCTTATCCATATGAATAAATAATCAAAAAGCCTTTTTCTTGTTTATATCTTTTTATTTTATTATATTTTTGAGTCTTGTTTGTTTCCTAACAAAAATGCTTTTCCGAACAAATTCTAAACTCCAATTACACTTTTTTTTTTTCTAATACAATCTGTTGATATTAAATCTGGGTGTATTGAGAATATTGATATTGACCTATTGAGAGACTAAATATACAGAATACTAATATAACTATAGAGTCTAATGAGCAGTAACTTGAAAATTTTGCACGATAAAGTAATGTATAATATACATATTGATATTACAATGGGTCGATCAATATCTATACACATATATGGGTCTAGGAAGTCTAAATAATAGAATGAAAGCATAGCTTTAAGAGTTTGCTGGGTGTGACTTAAAAATTTACGCCATTAATAGAACATTGTTAATCAAGCTGAAGAACTGGAGAAAATTGCACCCATTTTTATCATTTCAGGGAATTAAACCAAAGTGAGAATGTCAATGAAAAAGTTCGTATATCCAGCCAAAGATGGCATCTAAAGAACTTGGAACAAGCAGAAAACGACAAACATAAACGATACAGCGTAAATCAGAAACTGAACTGTAAAAAAGCTGAAGCATGAATAAAACGGAGAAGATAAAGCCTAAAGAAGTGAAGTCGCTTTACAAACTAACTATTTATGGCAGTGCTCTCAAAAGATATGCAAAATGACAATATTTGGCACAAAATTTAGTACTTGTAGCAATGGGCCACCTTCTCAACTACGTTGCGTTGGGACATTGCCCCTACTTTCCATCCGGTCAGATCCAGCTGCTCGCAACCTGACAAACGGGTCAATCAAGCTGGGTCCGCGGCATCACCAACCGATGGCAGCAACCTCATCCCCAGTTTCTATATTCCAGTGACTTGCTGCTAAAGTGCTAATTTGCCTGTCAATAAAAGCACATCACGTGCCACTGTATCTTCGATTTTGCCATGATCAAATCCCTTCCTTCGCCTTCCTCAGGATTATGAGCAACTGATGACAGAAACTTAACTAAGTTTATCAACAAGAAAAAGATCTAGAGACAAGAGAAGAAAAATCTGCCATACGTCGGGTTAATAATGTCAATGTCATGTTGCCACCTTTTCTTTTTCAATTTTTTTAAGACGTTTTAATGAGCAATTCAACTGTAAAATCTCTAAAGAAGTGCCACCAGAAACTTGTCTATATATCATTGAACCGAACGATGCATGGTAGACATGGCATTCATCGGAAACCTAAAAGCTAGGTAACGGTATCTTAATAGGGTTCATCCGCTAGAAGTGACAATTTGATTCACTATTGCCTTACACATGAACTTGTGCCAGCATATCAAGTGAGAGAGATGAAATTTTGAAGTCTTACAACCTGAAGATCTCTCACTTGGCACGAAATCAATGGTCTTAACCAATTAATCAAAACAGTGTTTGTCAAATGCCAAACCATTCAAGAACTTCCAATCTAGCAAGCCAAGTGGGTGTTCAGGGAGTCACCATTAAACATTTTGCAACTGAGTAGTTCAAATAATGCTGCAATGAATTCACTGAACAAATATATGACAAGAAAGAGACTAAAAGCTAATGATCAACAAGGAAAGATCCATAGTCATGAACATGTATGCAACCATCTATAAGATTGTTCACTAAGTTGCAAAATTCCAATTCTATTCTCAAAAGTAGTATAACAGATGGATTTTTTTTTTTCCAGGTCTAAAAAGACCTGTAACTCCCCACAGAACTCTCTTCACTGCCTCAATAAATTTTTTGCACTTCATTGTGCTAATGCACCAGCCCTTCAAGTAACTGCAAGCCAACAGTGAAAAGTTATCGTGAAAAATATCTGAATCACATTGAACTAACATTTCTGAAGATGTAATAAATCCAAAGACACATGACTATCAAGTTTACTCATCATCCATGCAAAACAAGTTTACCAGTTGAAATGTTAATCTGAGACATCTTTATTAACAAAAAGTAAACATTTTTGAATACTAAGTTCTGAAATCTACATGCATGCAGAGCAAATACATGATAATTTATAGGGAAACTCTAAAAGTGGAAAACAGTTTATATAGATGATGACAAAAATACCAGATACCTCATTTCTTATTACACTATTAGATAATCATCTTTAGAATTATTATTTCCACTTACTACAGATTCTCTATGCAGTGCTCCCAAAATACAGAAAATTAACTTCTTTGATTGCGAAACCACTCCCCACACAAACAGATCACGATCAGTAAACAGTAAAATTCATTACATTATATTACTTCCTGCAGCATGAATGAAAACATTGACACTCAGAAGACACACAATGCAATTTACCAACAGCAGCCTAGTGCTTCCAAATTTCCATCTCGGGAATAGCAAGACATTTTGTTTGACAAAAGTTAAGATAGCATATTTGCTCTGAAATTTTACAGGAGTACTTCCAAAATTTAAAAAATACAAAAAATTCCTAGTCACTGTTATACTGCAGAAGACTAATCTTTTCACCTTCAGAAAGGGATAGATAGGAGGGCAAAGAAAGGTAAGCTGAGAATATAACAAAACCAACATGTAAACTAATCAGCAACAACAATTTCTTCATTACCATTATATTTTTTTGGAGTATTAGTGACTATTGAAAGAGCAATAATGAATTAGTAGGAAAGGATGAGGTAAAGAAGTAAAGAAATCAAAGTTTAAAAAGGAGCACGAGATACAAATAAAGCTTACAAAATAACCGAGAGACATTACAAAAATCTTTTAGTGCATAAAAACAACCAGATGGAAGTAAAGAACACAATAGATAAGGCTTGATTCCTCAGATTAACTATTAGTTCTATAATAGCATAAATGAACAATTATGTATACATGTATGTGATACACCATTGGATCAAAGCCTCTACGCTCATTTCAAAGGCTATTATTCACTAAAATAAAATTGATTGTTACACCATTTTTTTTTAATAGAAAGAGATGTGTAAAACAAGAAACCTACAATGCAGCATCATTCTGCCTTTTAGCTGATTGAACTCCAATGAGGTCACCCATCTTTTCCATTCCTTCCTATAAATCCTAATCCCAATTTTTTCTTATCAACCATATTAATGTTATAAAAAGTGAAACAAAAGGCCCATCTGGTTATGCCAATCTTATCAATATAACACAGAAGTAATAATAAATCAATTAAAAAAAATAACACAAAAAACTTCTGGGTTAAATTGCTAACAACTCAACATCATTATAAGTTTTCAGTTTTCCGCAAGGCCCTAGAAAGACTCACAAAGAGACTACTAGCGATCTTGATAAGCACGGAAGGTACCGAGACAGTTCAGAAAATGCTCAAGGGTTGACAGATGGACGGAAGCTGCCTGCAGCTGCCAGACCGTGGAAAGGCAAAAACGTAAGCAAAACCTAGTTCCCCAAATTCCTGCAAATAAATATATGTAACAAAACCAATGTAAATATAATAGAAAAACATTTAACCGATACTCTAAAAAGAATAGCACAAATCAAAATTCAAATAGTGTTAAGCTGGAAACAAAAATATGATAAGATGAGCCTTACTAAACAACAATAACAAGCAAAAAAGAGACTAAAAACCAAAGAAACTTTTGTTTGTAAGAAAGTCTAACTGAAAGGAAAGTAAAGTTAACAAAAATTCATTATGATAATTAGGAACCTTAAAAATCTAAATAGAAGACCCACTTATTACATTCTGAGACTCAAAAAGATTGTTTACAATATGCAAATCAATTCCACAAATAACAGCAAATTCCAAATTCTCTATAATGGAAATGTACTCACAAACAAAAAGAACATTTTTTTATCTTTTCATACTATTCAAAGCAATAACTGGAAACACTTATAAAAAATCATAACAATTAAAATTATTTGAAATGTTAAATCATAATTCACTAATAATAAACAAATGAAACATAATAAATAACGATACAGATCTACAAACACCGGTGAAGCACCTAAAGGAAAGTTCACTTATTTATCCGATAATATAGCGTAATTGAAAAATAAATAAACGATATTCAGCATTTTTTTTTTGTTTTCTCCGGAAACAAAAAGGGACCTGGGAGCGACGGAGGAGAAGCGGCGGGAGGGGAGGCGGGGAGCCGCTTGCGGCGGACGGATGCGGGGGATCGCCGGCGGAGAACGGAGGGACGAAACCCCCAGACAGCGAACGTGACAGTGATCCAGCACTTCGCCAAGCCATTTTCTTTCTTTCGAACGGTGAAATGAAGGGAAGAGGCGAGGGTTTTCTATTCGTCAGGGGTTTAGGGGTGGGTTTTTTGTTTTTTGTGGTTGAGCATGATTGTTGATGTTGATCAGGGGCTGAGATCCGTCAGATTGATTGACTTTTTTCATTTTCGTCAACTAAAGGTTTGAGATGCTGACGCTTTGGTTTCGACCGTTAGATGGCTGCTGATGTGTGTCATTGCACAGTTTTTATGGACATGTTCTGTATATTGTACCGGGCCCCGACCTCAGCCCGGCCCATTAAAAAAAAAAAACAAAAGTACAGAAATAACTCGAACGCAGAAGTGGTCGCTACTTATACTGTCATACAGCAAACACGTAGCCTCAAGCGTTATACGAAAGGACAAAATTAACCTCGCATATTTGTTCATTACTTCAAGAAATAGTCTTAACTAGTTCATAAAATACAGCAGCAGAGCAGCTAAAACATCGGAATATAATCCCCAAATTCCTTGTAAAAGTATAATGTAACAGACATATCGAAAAAATTATGAAAAAAATTGAAGAAATATAATTAAAAAAATTGGTGAGAATCACGGTACAGCTGTTATACTATAGACTGATGTAGGTTGGTGCATTTTAGCTGTCGATTGAATGTGTAAATTTTCCCGGCTGATAAATTCACTTTGACACTCGTGCCTCTATAATGTAAAGTCTTGAATGAATCATGATCGTTATTAGAATAATTTGAATAAATTCCAACTTCATGAAGATCCCCGTCTTTCCAGCATATGCTGACAGTCTCGCCACCGCGAGCTTTCAGTCCTTTGACACATCCGCTCGACCATTTATCCCAGGGAAGAGCAGGGAGTAAGTACAGGTCATTCAAGGTGCTTTGGACAAGCATTTCTGCAACTGCCGCTGTAAAACTGAAACCACAAGTTGCCGAAATAGAAAGGTAAGGCGAAAATGTAATTCTGCCAAGATGAAAACTAAATATCATCAGGAAGAAAATTGAAAGTTCAAATATGTTCTTGGGAAAACGATTTTAAGAGATACTTCATTTCGACACTAAAGGAGAATTCTTAAACTGTTCATCTTACTCACCTAAGTTTTACTTGCTTTACAAGCTTTAGGATGATGTTGAAGAGTTAAAATTTTCTATCCCTGAGTTGGTCATTGGTTCATAATGCAAGATCATTACATTTCAAAGCTTTTCTTCTAAATTTGCCCGCAAAAACACCCAGAGCTTTGGTTACCATGCATTTCCACTGATAAACACAGAGTCAGTGAGCTTACCCGAAGTTGGCATCAATCTGGAAAGGAGGGTGAGCTGCAAACAAGTTACTGTAGAGGCCACCTTCAAAATGCTTCTCATGTTCTGGATCCACCAAGTTAAACAAACGCTTGACCATCCGATATGCATGCTCTTGATCGTGGAGATGTGCCCACAAAGCAGTTTTCCACGTAATTGACCATCCTGGACCTTCCTCTCCTGTTCCCAAGGATACAACATCAGAGACAACATTCTCCAATAATCCAACAACAGAGATGATAAACTTAGCACTCATAATGTCTCAAACAATTTATCTGAGCAGAAGAAAGCTGCAAACTGGCCATAGTTACTAAGAAAAAGATATCTCAGCAAGTTTTGACCTCTGTGAAGGGATGAGTAACAAAATAAAACCAACTTTGTAAGTTATTATCTAGTTCATCAACTTTCATGTTAAGTTAGAATATCCCTCTTTATACTTCTGTATGTTTAAGTTTTATTTTCTCCCTTGGAACAAGTTTTTAGTTTTCCATAAGTATTAGCATTTTATATTAATTAACTCTTTCCACTAGAATAATGTTTTATTTGTTAACTTAGGTGAAAATTGTCATTTTCAAGCCTACAAGCTATCATAGAAAGGAAGAATGGAAAGACTTAATTTCAATAAGATGATGGGTCGCTAGATAGTCCTAAACTATGTGGCTATTGCCACAACAAAATGATTGATCAAGAAATTCAATACACAAACCTCGTTTCTGAAGGGTCTTCTCAGCAGCTTTACATAGGTCTGGATTTTTCTCAATGGTTATGGTGTGCCCTGGAAACAGGCCAAATAGATGAGACATGTGTCGGTGATGCACCTCTGGATCCTTAAAGTCTTGCGCCTGCCCCAAAAAGTACACAATTTCTTAGGATACAACAAACTTGAGCAGTTTACATGTTGAGAAACTTGTATTCAGTCTACGTTGTACCCATTCCATTATTGATCCATCTTCTGCAATTTTGGTTGGACGAAGCCTAGGTAGAGACTTGAGCACTTTTTCTACAAGAGCATCTTCATTTTTTTCCAAAACCTAATAGCAAAATGTATTTTAGGCTAGAATGGTAGAGAACTTATGAATATAGAATACTATGATTACCATGGCTAATGTAAATAACAGCTTTACCTCAGCAGCAGAAATAATTGCAGAAAAAACTTCTCTAATGATTGCCATATCCATGGTCGATGAGTAGCTCACACAAGCAAGCTTACCATCAGGAGCAATAAATTCATGTTCAGGAGAAGTTGAGGGGTTGGTTTCAAGATACCCATCATGGCCTTCAATCAACCAATCCAACAAAAATGATGCGCATCCTTCCAACAAAGGATATGCCCTCTTCTCAAGAAAATCCTATTTGAGCAGAACATAATACCAATCACCCACCAAATAAAAAAGGTTTCAACGGTATACTACTAACCAAAACATCTGACTACATGCTAGATAGAAACACAAGGTCTTTGGAAAAAAAGGGAAATAGTAGAATTAAATAGAAAACATTAAACATGAATTTGATAAGAAAGATGAGATTTCAAGTTTGAGTTTGTCCTAAGCCCGGGATCTCAAGCAACAGCAATATTTGAGACCTTTGAGTCAACAAAGTCTTCAACTTCAGCAATAACTGCACTTTCTAGACTCTATAAAGAGCATTGGCACGAATAAGGTAAAAATGAATGATTACAAACTTCTAGGAGAAATTTAGATTCTAGAATTAAGGTTCATATCAAATACAGGAAGAAGCAATCCATGTAAGTCCAGAATTCAAAACCTAGTGAACATATCTTCATTCTTGAGAGTGCAAGTATCCACCCACAAGGAAAATTAATAGAAAGCAGTGATTCATCCAAGGAATAAGCAGCTTATTGAAAATAGGAATCGTACTTTGTCCATTGTATAGTTGTAGTGCTCCCACAAATGTGTACAAAGCCATGCTCCACCCATTGGCCACAAAGCCCACACAACCTTACCTCGATCCGCAGATGATTTTGCCCATATATCAGTCTTATGATGTATAACCCAACCACTTGCTAGGTAGTTCACCTGCAACATTGCATGATAAATGACAAATATTTACTTTCTAATAGTCATGCACAAAGAAAATAAACTGCCCAGCAACAATCAGAGAGCAAAGCAAGAATATGGATGGAATATTTCTGAGTTTAGGCCATTTTATTTTATTAAGAAGAACTATATGCAACCCACCATCCCGATATCATCTCAGTTTAATAAAAATGTCAATTACAACTAAGGGTGCTGAATGCCAGATCTATAAATTGTCATATATCAGTTCAACTTGAGAACACCTACTTTCAGATTGTCCCAAATAATTAAACAATTATGGAAGTCTTCTATAAAGTTGAAGGGAAACAATTCTTACTTGCGCAGTTTTACTTCCATTAATTGACAGATAGGTAAGGAAATCAAACAATGGTTCCTGGCACTCGCTAAGATTGCAAGGCAACGACTGCCAATAATTCATTTCAAGGTTGATGTTGACATGAGGAGCTGAACTGGAGAATGATATAAATGAGTTAGTAAGATCCAGATAAAAATGATGCACTTGAAAGCAGAGTGTTATCCTTCTATCTGTTGAAAGTTAAGATTGTGCTGTCACTGACAGCAAACATTTTACAAGTAATACAAATGCTGATCAAAGCCTTAATGTAGAAATTTAACTAACATTCTGTTCCCAGTACCAATCATGCTCCACATATGTCCCACTTTATCCTCTATCAATTCAATCATGCTAATTTAAGATGTTACTGAATTTTGTTTGAAATGATTAAAAGTGTCTGAGATAGAAACATATAAATCAAGGAAATATATACAAAGAAGAAAATAAAACATACTCCCATGTTGGACTAAGATCTTCGTTCCATATGCCCTGCAGGTTGGCAACCTGAGTTCCAGGTCGTGAAGAAGAAATAAGCAAATATCGACCAAACTGGAATAAAAGCTCCACCAAGGATGGATCTTCATCAGTCTGAAAAGATTTCACCCTCTCTGCAGTAGGAACCGTATCAATATTTTCCTCGAACATGTATCAGTTACAATGTCCTTGGGGCTTCTTGAAAGTTGAATTGAGACACGGTGAAAAAGCTTCTGATAGTCATCCAAATGGCGTGTGTAAAGATCGGAATACGATAGGTTTCTGATTGATTGCAATGCACTCATAGACTCAGAAGTAGGATCCTTTTTAGAATCTGAAGGATTGATGAATGGTCCGTCAAACGAAGATGAAGCCACTAGAAGTAAAACAGCCCAATCCGAACCTTCAACTTTCAACTTCTTGTCCTCTAGGGCAGAAATCGTGCCTCTATCATCACTAATCTTTATCTCAAGAATTGCAGAAAATTGAATTCCCTTTGGATCATCATTTGCATTTGCTTTTGGTGGTATTCTTTTTCCAGGGCAACGTCCTTCCATTATAATCTGATTGTTTCCATTTACATAAGAATGATTATCTAACAGACTGTCCAGTGATACATTAAAGGATAAAGACCCAGATTCACTTCCAGAAATCTTTGTCACAATGACTTGGTCAGGATTAGAAGAAAAATGTTCTCTGGTGAATTCAACATTTCACAGAATATTTCACTCGGCTGTTGCAGTATTTAAGTCCAGCTCTCTTCGATATGTTTCTTCAGTATACTTAAGATGGGAATCATCAAATTCTAGTTCGACATCCCCAAGAAGTTGGTAAACCTTCATCATCAGATGCAAATCATCAAAAATGAATAAACTGTATGTAATTAATAGCAGCTTGTTTATACAACACAAGCCTCGCAGCATTAACAATAACAACATTGCAGTCAACACTTGGAATATGCTATTCACCGCAACCACAAGATGAATGCAATCCTTTTTAAAGTGCCTTAATTTGGTAAAAATCAGATGTCAATATAAGATATACAGCAAGTAACATACATACATCTGCAGGATGTCCAAACAACTTGACTGATGCTGCAGTAGCTTCAGCATATTGGCCACTATCCACGAGACTTCTCACATCTGATAAAGCCTTTGGAGCATCTGGGTTTGTATAGTCCCCTGGAACTCCCGTCCATAGCGTGTCCTCTGCACAATAATTAATTCAAATAATAAAAATCTGTCGGTCACGAAATTAATCCTCATTTACATTACGTATAATGTTAAACTTGCTTGCTTCTTTACATTATACCGTTGAGCTTTAGAGTTTCTGAGGGAACACCGCCCCACACCATGGCTCCAAGCCGGCCATTGCCGATCGGAATTGCATCGGTGAAGTGCTTGGCTGGCCCGTTGAACGTGATCTTTAACGGGTTAGTAGTAGAAGTACTCTCAGCGTTCATCATTTAACGTGATCAGGGTCAGAAGAAGAAAATGCTTTTGCTGTTGGAAGTGAGCCCCTCCAGACGATATCACCAAACGCACGAGTCAAATGGAGTAGGACAAAGCGGAAGGACGGTTGCCGGGTCACTTTGAATCTGGTCGTGGGGTGTGATTAGTTTCAGATTAAATTAATAAATTATTTATTGGTTCCAACTCCCACGTCCGAATAAGGACAAAACAATTCGCCGTCTGTGGGGATCGAACCCACGACCACGTGGTTAAAAGCCACGCGCTCTACCCCTGAGCTAAGACGGCCTGATCGAAGATTGGAAATATAAAGAAATATAAATTGGAGATAATTACTTCAAAATTTTATAATCCAGTTTCAGGTGGTTGCCATTTCGACATGGTTTGACGTCCATGGTTTGAAAAGGAAAGGGAATCAATATTTAAGCTATTTACTTGTTTCCCATTGTTTCCTGCAGCTTCTGAGTGGGTACATTGATATCATCTCAGAAGTAAATTACACATGCCAGAGGGAGTAAAATATCAGATCATCAATAACGAATCGACAATTAAATGGTCATAAACAAATCAAGAATCTTTACACATCTTTACTAGTCCTAAGACATTAAAAGTTAATGAGAAGATTCTCTAATTATAAAGGAACCGAGTTCCTTTTGCTGATTTATTAGGAATTGCGGAATACAAAGTGTTTGCAGCAGCTTCTTAGAGAGAATCAGCCCTGACACATTTTAATTTATTATTGAATGTGTATACTCGGCCGATTGATATATTTGCCGTCACTGTTCTTCCTCTATAATGTATTCTTTTAACAGAATTTTGTTCCTTCGACCAAAGACCAACTTCATGCAGATCCCCTTCTTTCCAACAGATATTGACTGTGACCCTACCACGCGCTTTCAATCCTTTTACACAAACGCTCCCACATTTATCTCGGTGAAATGCATGAAGTAAGTATACATCCTTTACAGTACTATGCACGAGCATCTCCGAATTGCTGCTGAAAAACTGAGACAAAATGATGACAGAGTTAATTGCTTTGCGAATGACTAACATTTTCTACTTGAATTCATGTCAATTCTGTTACTGTAATTAGTTTTCTTGCTCTGTTGAGCTTTTTCTTTACAGTTAGCACATTTTATATACATGTAAAGTTGCTGACATGCACACAAACTGCTGCTTACCCAAAATTGGCATCAATCTGGAAAGGCGGGTGCGCTGTGAACAGGTTACTATACAATCCTCCTTCATACTTAGCTTCGTGATCCGGATCCACCAAATCAAACAAATGCTTCACCATACGATAGGCATGCTCACTGTTGCGAAGACGTGCCCAAAAAGCAATTTTCCATGTGGTTGACCAACCTGGACCTTCCTCACCTGTCCCGATCAAGGAATGTACAAAAACACCAAAAACATTAACATTTAACATGTTGAAGTTTAAAATCTAGTAAAATTCCAACTAATAGATATGAAATGACTAGTTATAAGCAATTATCCAGCAGGGAGATCTTCTTGGTGTGAATTGCTGATTGTTCTGATAGTTGATTAGTGGACCATGGCAAAGTTGTATAAAATGGCTACGTTATATTTACTTATTTTCAAAGCTATTGAAGGAAAAGATACTCATGTATGTTCAATAAATAATCGCACTGCAAATGTTATATTAACTGGATAGATTTATGATTATAAAACTTTGTCTGAATGTGTCTGTACCTCAAAAATCGTGTTAATGTTTAAATGCAAAGATTTATTCAATATGAAAGATCCTTCTCTACACATTTATATAGGCAGCCAAAAGAAACACAGGACATCAATTTGGCTTCAAATTGACCTTGAACTGAAGGGCATTTTGCGATACAAGTAATCTAACCAATTAATTATGACACACATACCTCTTTTATAGAGGGTACTCTCAGCTGCTTTACAAAGGTCCGGAGTTTTATCAACAGTAATTGTGTGTCCTGGATACAGGCCAAAGAGGTGTGATAAATGTCGGTGATGGATGTCTGGATCCTGAAAGTCTTGTGCCTGCCAAAAAAAGAACAGAACCTCTTAGCCCATAATAATAATAGCCTCTTCTAGATCTTTTACTTCATCAAAAATCTAGAACATAAAAGCTTTATAAAGATTCTAAATTAAATTTCAAGTTACCCACATACCCATTCCATAATGTAAACATCTCTAGAAATTCTTGTTGGAAAAAGCCTTGGTTGAGCCTCAAGAACTCTTTTAATGAGAGCATCCTAATTTCTTCCAAGAATCTGTTTGCCATCAAAGTTTATATCATATAACTATGCAAAGCTTATTAAGACCAAAACTGACTGTTATTTTATCACTTAGGATAAGAGCTTCACCTCAGCAGCAGAAACGATTTCAGAGAAAACTTTTTATGATTGAAATATCCATTGTTGACTTAATAGCTCACACTAGCCTGTTGCCATCAGGAGCCACAAACATATGCTCCGGAGAAGTTGATGGGTTGGTTTCCAAATATCCTCCAGGGCCTTCAATCAACCAGTCCAACAGAAACAATGTACATCCTTCCAACAAAGGGTATGCCTTATTTTTAAGAAAATCCTAATATGTAGAAAATATTAGAAATCACTTACAAGAAAGAAAAGTTCAAATTTAAAAAAAAAAAAAAATTATGTACAGTATTGTGCAACAATATCACTTGGGCCATTTTTAATTCTGATTCCCATGGGAATGTAATTAAGAAACGACTGATATGACTAAAAAGAACGGGATTGCAACTACTATTGCAGAAAATGACTGCACGCTTATCACTCAGAAGAATTATCTGGTTCATGAAATCAACATATCAAGGTTTCCGCATCTGAATGTCTTATCAACACAAGTCTCTATGTTCTGTTCAATGAGCAAGTGCTCACCGTGAGAATTTCCCAAAGTCCTTTATAATACAAATTTCAAGCAAAAATTTAACCTAAGCAAGACGTGGACTATCTAACAAAATCAGTATCTTACTTTGTCCATTGTGTAAGTATAATGCTCCCACAGATGGGTGCAAACCCAGGCTCCTCCCATTGGCCACATAGCCCAAACAGCTTGACCTCGATCCGGTGATGTTTTCGCCCATAGGTCAGATATTTGATGAACCACATAACCACTAGCTTCATAGTTCACCTGTAACATCCATGAACTAATTAATAAAAATCCATGTGCAAAGGATACAGAAAGGTGTTTTAAAATAAAAATATGATAAGTATTTTGCAGAAATCAAAGATCATGGATTCTAGTAGCAAGCTAGCTAGCAACAAAGATTAAAATGGCCTCAAATTCATTTTCCATTGGATCATTGATAGCTTCTGTAGCGTCTAGATGGGGTGATGAAGGCTTTACATTATTTTCCAGTTCTTTATCTAAAGGTTTGCTGAATAAATATCAGAATGCTCTTTTAAATTTTCAGTCTCTCCAACTTCACAGTAACCTCATATTAGAAGTCCCCAGACTACATGCAGAATCATACTGGAACCTGTGGAACTGTGGAAAAAAGAAAGAGAAAGAGACCCTGAGGAAAGAAAAGAGCATCTTACTTTCGCAGTTTTACTCCCATTGACTGATAGAGAGGAAAGGTAGTCAAACAATGGCTCCTGACACTCGCGAAGGTTGCAAGGAAGGGAAGGCCAATAGTTCATTTGAAGATTAATGTTCAAGTGTTGAGCAGCGCTGGAATTGAACAGAATGAGAGGGTTATGTAATGAAATTTCTAGATAAACTACATGAAGATTGCCGCAAATGGGTCATACAGAGGTAATAACTGCAGTAGAAGCATATAACCCAAGGCATCAGTTCAATCATGCAATGCTTCCCATCATTTACAAATTTATGAGAGGCAAATCAAATAATATTTCTGATAGCAGCAACGCTGAGGTTGCTATATCATGTTGCACTATCTCCGTAACCCTTCCCGAAACCCAAACTTCCCGTACATTTATGTTATATGAAGATCACAGGAAACAAAAATCTCTAGATCCTTACTGAAAATACTTCAGTGGAGAGAAAATAACAAGTCATCAACTTAAAATCATGAACATCAACATAAAATTGTCTGCAGAGTCCTTTCCACTTCAAATAAGATATCTATTACAGTTATAACTGCAAACAGCACCAGACAGTCATAAACACAGGAAACAAGTAGTGTAGCCAGGTAAAATAAGGCAAACACATCTAGCAAATACCTAAGTTAAATTGAAGGAAGAAAATAGGTAAGAAAAAATAGTGACTGTGGAGGAAAATAGAACAGAATGCAGAACATACTCCCATGGGGGCTCAATATCCTTATTCCATATACCCTGCAGGTTTGCTACTTGAGTTCCAGGGCGTGAACAAGAAATAAGCAAATATCGACCAAACTGGAATAAAAGCTCCACCAAGGCTGGATCTTCATCTGTCTGAAAAGATTTTACCCTCTCTGCAGTAGAAACTGTACCATGATCACTCTCCTTTATATGGGATGCATGATTATCTCTCTTCAGAGAGCCATCAACACATATGTTCTTGGAACTTTTTGAAAGTTGCAGGAGACACGATGAAAAAGACTTTGGTAGTCATCCAAATGACGTGCATATAGATCAGAATATGACAAATTTTTTGTTGACTTCAATGTGTTGAGAGACTCTGATGTAGGATCCTTCTCAGAATCTGAAGGCTTAGTGAATGGACCATCAAATGAAGATGATGCCACCAGAAGTAACACAGCCCAATCACAACCTTCAACTTTCAACTTCCTGTCATCCAGAGTTTGTATAGAGCCCCTGCTTTCACTAATCTGCAAATCAAGAATTGCAGTAAACTGAACACCCTTTGGATTGTCATTCACCATCACTTTCGGAGAGGGCCTTTTATCGGGACAAGTTCCTTGCATTATAATTTGATTTGTGCTATTTACTTGTGAATGATGACGAACTTGCTATCTAATGACACTGTAAATGACAAAGAACCTGGTTTGCTTCCAGAAATCTTTTGATGCAATGACTTGATTAGGATTAGAAGCAAATGTTCCCTAGTAAACTCGACATCACCCACAGAATAACTTATTCTAGCTGTTGCAGTGTCTCAAGTCCAACTCCCCATATGATGGCACTGTATATTTAAGATGGGAATCATCAAATTCTAGCTTGATATCACCCAGAGGTTGGTAAACCTTCAAAATCATGAGAAAAATCATTTAGAGAGTAGTTGAATATTTTTGAAAGAAATAATTTATTTGCATAATTCAAGAAGTTTAAGAACTTCCAATTTAGAAGAGAGAATCAAAAGTCATATCCATCAAACAGATGATGCGCAATGAACAGTGGCACCAAGGTCAAGCATTGATTATGCTTTCAAAACTAACATGTTAGGCTTAATGGCATTTCTAACTTCAGCCAGTGGTTAAGTTATATCTGAAGTTAATGCACTTATGTTGAAAAACATTAAGAACAGACTCTGTGACAGAGCAGAGGATAGATCTAAAGTCATATGTGCCTTAGGAAAAGATGCCATTAGTCAGGAATCAAACACAGAAGATAGTAAAATTTCTGATTAAGGAATATCTTGGGCACCATTTTCCATATAGCTCCATATGTCTTAACATTTGGCTAAAATTAAAAAATATCAAATCATTATAAACAGGATAAAGTTCCAAGTGGAGTTGATGGAATAATTGGATTTTAATCTCTCATTTAGTTTTCAATGACCTCCATCCACAAGATGGAAAATACTTACAGAGACATATAATTTGTATGTATAGCTAATTTAAGTACAAGTTTACCACTGCTTAATAACTTTAAGATGAAAGTAGGGTGATCTTTCACCATTTTGAAACCAACCTTGAATCAGATAGCAAAATTCTACAATTGTGCGTGCATTTAATGTTATAAGCATTTTTTAGGCATAGAATAGCGTACATCAGAAGGATTGCCTGACAACTTGACTGCCGCTTCAGTGGCTGCAAAATACTCGCCATTATCAACGAGTTTTCTGACCTCTGCTAGGGCTTCCGGAGCTTTTGGGTCAGTGTAGTTCCCTGGGGTCCCAGTCCAGAGTGTGTCCTCTGCAAACAAATAGAAACCTCAACATAAGACACAAATAGTGTGAGAGAAAAATAAGCACTTTTCATAAAATCCCACCATTGCAGCAGAGTGAAACCATGTCTGTTAAACGGAGTTGCAAATACATGATATGAATATCAAGTCGAATTACAAAAAAAAAAAATCCCACATTTGTATAAAACCAATCCAAGCATTTGAAGCAACTTACAATATCACAAAGCAAAAAATATAAAGTAAGATATCAATTACCATTAAGCTGGAGAATCTCAGATGCAACGCCACCCCAGACCATGGCACCAAGCCTGCCATTCCCAATGGGAATGGCATCCGTCCAGTGCTTAGCTGGCCCACCAAATGTCACTTTCAACGGCTCAGAACTCTCTCCTCCTCCATCCCCAACAGTACCACTCGGGTTCCACAAATCTTTCTCTGTTGATCGCCGAACCAGAACCCACTCTCCAATATCCTCCTCCTCCATTATCTCAAGAAATCAAAAGTACACAACCCAACGAAGTGAAGCGAAGTAAAATGAAAGAGAGAGGAGTTGGTGTGATGTAATGACTCTGTCTTATGGCTGTGAGTCTAATGTCGATGGGTCAGTTTTGCATTGAATACGATGGCGTGTAGTGTCGTAAAAGCTGGGGGCCCAGTTTAACTGGCATTTATTGAATTGATTTTGTGGCTTTAGAATTTGAAGGGAAGGGATAGATTCGTCGGACAAAGGGTGATTATATTAAGAGGGGCCATCGGTGTGACGTACGGGACTGACGAGAATCATCACGAAATTGCCTAGGTAGATCACTCCATTTTCACGACTTTATTTGTGTTGTCGTTTTACTGTTACAGCTTTTCGCGGCACCGTCAATTAACATTTGATTCCCTGATCTTTTTTATTTTCTCCGAAAATCACATACTTTTCACATTTGTATCGAATAGGTCCTTGCAGTTCGCTTGAAATTTGAAATATCCAAATTACCCCGCACAAAATAATAGGTCGATTTTTTTTTAAGCTTATAATGTTGAATTTTAAGCATAATAACTGTAACGTAACGACGGCAAAGACTATACAAATATGTCATTTATTGTTTATAAAAAATACCGAGTAAATAAAACTCATCTAAAATTATTAAGATTCGATATTATTCGATCTTTATTAAGAAAATCATGATTAATAAAAAAAATAAAAAAAATTAAATTATATTTATAGTACAAAATTCTTCAAAAGTCAGGTCAGAACAAAGATTTTTATCTAGTTTATTAATATTCTGCTCGGATTCAATACAACCATTAGTGATCATTGCCTATTTTATTGGGTTAGTGGTCACTAGTTACTAGTTAGGGACCTATTTGTTATAAATTTTTTCTTTCTTTGAGAGAATGTAAAGTTAAGGTATTCAGTAATGACAAAATTATAACTATTATTTAAAAAAAAAAGGCGCTGACGTAAGCAAGAAATAAAGTAAGAATGCAAGATAGATTCAAAGTAATAGGCTAAGGCTAAAGACCCTACGAGGATAAAATAAAAGGTTTTAAAAATATAGTTTTATCTTTTTACCATTTCGTATTACCATCATCTAACGAGGTTCGTTGTGTGCATTTTCCAAAATGCAGAGTTGATGTTGAAAAAGAATTACTGAATTAGAATGAAAGTCATTTTGATTTTGAAAAGGTTTAATAGAATCTGAAACCCAAATTCATCGCCGGATAGAGCAAAATCTATCAATAAATGAAAACAGCGCGTTTACATAGAGCGTGATTCCAAATCTAGAGGCACCGAATCCGGAAAACAGATTCGCTGTGCGCCTGTGCCGATACCAAAAACGGCAAGAATCACTATCCTGGTGTTGTTTAATGATACGAGAATGATATCATAATATATATTTATTTGTAAATTATGTTATAAAAATTTGAGCTTCTGTTTCATAATTTATCAAGTTTACAAATATTTTATTATTGATTAAAAAATATTAAATGTGAAACAGAACATCATGAGCTCCTTGTCGATTGTGTTACGGGTTGGGGCAAAATAGAATAGACTCCATGGCGCACCACCCAACTTCCTTTTGGCCCATGGGTCTCTCGCCCCAGCCCGCGTGATCACCTTTTCATATCTCTTGTAAAAGTCCCATTTTCAATTTTATTCTAATTAAAATTTCTCCTTAAAACAAAATTACCAAAAACCACATAGAAAGTATAAACTTACATCTGCAGGAGGATGATGTCCTTCCAGCTTTAAGCATTAGGAATTCAGCCAAAAGTCACTATATTTTGCCATTAAAATCATTTGTCTCTAATGAGTATAAGCCATCATAGATGTTAAGGGTGGGTAAATAACATGTTCTGACTGATCTAACCTGAATATTTCAGATTGGATCGAGGTCAAACCCGATCAAATTTAGAAAAAAATCATAAAGCAAAATTTAAATTTAAAAAATCTAATTTCTCTGCACCCATGATCCACATACAAAATTTAACACGATCCAATTATCTTAAACGAATACGACATAAATAAATTGGTATGGATCGTTAAAATTTGACACAATTATTAAATAAGGCCGAAATCAACACGATTTTTTTCAAGCCAAAAGCAGTGATTAAAGTTTTTAACTCATTCAGTCGATCAATACATGATTATATTTTCTATTCTAAATTAATTTGTAGGTTCTTGTCATCAAAACTCAAATATTGAACATTATTTTATTTTTTTCTTTTTTTTTTAAAGATGAACATATACACAATGTTTCATTCATAAAATTTTATATATATTTAAAACTTTAATGGTGTAAATATTAAAATATTAGTATATATATATATTTTTTTATAATATCGATATATAATATTATTTACACATATATAATTAAAACCTCAATAAATATGTAATATATTTACACATATATATTTTGTAAGTAACTTTATGTAAAACAATATCAAAATTAATAGGATTGGGACCATATAAAATCTATTAATTAAAAGAGAAATTAAATAATAATAAAATAATAACATATTAATTAATCATTCAATTCATAATTTATTAATTTACAGAGTTATTTACAATTCAATCAACATACATCAACACCACTCCATAATTTCTTATTACAGTTTAAGAAGTCAGCCCAGCGCTTCTAGATGCAATAAGAAAAAAAAAAGAGATTAAATCCAACTAAATTTCAATTTTAAGAAAAAAAAAATAACAATAGAACATATTTTATGTAAATAAGTAACAATAGAGTCATCTTTTATATAATTAAAATATCATAGTCAACTACATTTGTAATTTCAGCAAATTATTAATTTATTATTTGAATGGGACCACAACGTTATATAAGATTTTTTTTACAAAAGTATTATCTTATTATTTTGTCAAAATTATTGATTTAGTTCATCAGTCCAAGCTAGGACCCCGAGAATTTATTACATAATAGAGATTATATATTTATCGAAGATTAATTATATGCTCTATCAGTATATATAGATTTAGACACCTGACATTTTTAACACGATTATTAAATATTACATGACGACCTAAATTCGATACGCGCTTAACACAATATGAACGCGACCCATGACCTATTTTGCTAACTCTAGTCACCACCGCCAAGCCGCCACTATCTACTACAAAATCAAGCTAGCAAATCGCACCAACACCGTACACTGTACTAAGTTGTAGCCTCTGCTTTGAATGCTCTAGAAGCCAGCAAGCACAGCAGATCCACGATCGCACCAGCCATCACCAAACATAGTAGATCTATGGTTGTGCCAAGCCGCCAAGTCAATAGCCTGCCCGGTGCCAGCCTTTGCTTTGATTTTGTTTGTAGCACTTGCCTTTGAATTTGATTTTGTTTATAACAAAAATAAGAAACAAATTCTCTCTACTGCCGGAATGGCGTTTTCCAGTGAAGTCCTTTCCTAGTGATGCTAGTGATATTGAGTTGTGGAAGTTGGTCAAATTTTTTTAGGCTTGTGATTGTTTTGTTGACATGAGGGATGCTGTGAAAGCATTTGATATTGGCAAAAGGTATGAGAAGTTGGAATAATTGTAATTTATATTGTTTTTTGATTTGTTGAAATGATATGTATTCAGCATTGGATTGTTCAATTTCGCGTGTTGAAATTGGAACTCCGATGTAGTCCAATTTGTAGCCTATGTTTTAATTGATTCCAATATAAGCTGTCAAATCCAGGATTATGATATGGTGATTAAAACAACAACAACAATAATAATAATTACAATAGTTCTCCCTGTTGCCTTGCATAAAAATAATGCAATTCGAATCTGATAAGATCTAAACTCAACCCTAATTTTTTTATTCGATTCAATATAAATTATAAGTTTAAATGATATTCGAATGATTTTTTTCCAACTCAATTAATTTAAAATTTGATTGGATTAATCCAAACCCAAATTTCTCACCCAAATGGATGACATAAAATTAACAACCTACATCGCACTAAATACAACTCCAAAGGCGCATAATAAAAAAAATAATGCTTAAAAAATAACTCATGTGATCGCTTAAAAGATTAGATGACTTTCGCGAAGTTCTTCAGAAAAAAAAAAAAAAAAAAAAAATGCACCCTGCGCCGCGTGCTTTAATAAACAACATCAGTTTAAAATAAACAACATCAGTTTAAAATAAAGAGAGCAAATTGAACTCAAAGAATACAAAAATAAGAATAAAGTACAAAATTGAATTCTAAAGAATATGAAAATAAGAATAAAATGTAGTAAGATTTAATCTCGCGCTTTAAAATAATAATAATCTCATGCCAAACTTTGAGTTTTTGTCTATAAATAGAGGCCCAAATAAGAGAGAAATGGCAGGTGCTATTTAGTTAAGACCATAAATTGTTTGTGTTGGAAATAAGAGATTTTGAAATTCAACTCCTACTTATATAAGTGAAGACGAGATTAGGTTGCCGTCAGATTAAATAATAAAAAAAAAAAAGAGAGCGAAAGAGAGAGAAATAAATCTTTATCCAAATACTTAGACTAATTTTGATCAACTTCTTGTCAAAATACCAAAACAAGCCTCCTGAATCCTCTGTTTCTTCTAGTAAAAAATCTCACAAATTGAACTATCTTTTACGAATACCATGCCTAAAGCTCAACCAATGAAGTTCCTTAACCAAATCAAGGAAAAAGAAGAATTTAATCCAACTCATTGATAGATAATATATATTTTTCCTTGGTAATCTTAAAATTAACAGTATATTAATCACTTCTGAACTCTTCACTCAGACCTTAAAAAAAATTCTTACCGATACCTTCGGCCATGGAAATTCTCTGAGTCCTTGACCAATATTCTGCATTTGAAATTAATTTTTCTCCGGACCCTCTTAGCAATAACTTGTAAAGAGTGCAATAATTGTCCAACTAAAAACAAAGATTGACTTTTGGTAGTCGGAGACTCGGAGTCATGTATTCATGACCTCGTGTTTAATGAGGTGGATTATTAACCATACAATAATAGCATCATCATCTTTCAACAAAGACAAAAACGACTTGGTTATACTGATTAATAGCATCAATTAAGTTTTATTATTAAATATTTGCCTACATAATTTAATCTCAACTCATAAATACACGAAATTTTGAGACATTTTCACGGTAGCAAGTACATATAAAAGTTGTGCATCACTTCATTCAAGTTTTTTTTTTTTTTTTTTTTAATGCGGGCAAACAGTGGGTAGATGGGTTGCATGAATTTTAAACCGGTCAATCTTATTTGTTTAGGCCGTCATGAAGTGAAAGGTTTACGTGCAATTTATATAATTTTTCATTAACTTACTTATCAATTTTCGCTTCTTCATCAGTGCTAACCAGCAACCGCATTTACTAAATCATATATAGATTAAAGATTAAAAAAAAAGAAAGTCAACTGAAATTAGGGATGGCAAATATCCAATTATGGATGGATAATATCCATCCAAACACAAATCCATAATTATCCATAATGGATATATATCCATATCCAATATTTAATATTGGACATAGATATGGATTTTATCCATATAGTTTTGGAGATTCATGGATATCCATGGATATTTTATTTTTATTATATAAAAATAATAATATAAAATAGTTAAAATTCTAATATTAAATTTGGCTATTAAACTATTTATATTAGTATTATTAATATATATATATATATATATATATATATAATAATAATAATAATAATAATAATAATAATAATAATAATAATAAAATGGCGGTTCGGTGGTAGGTGGCGGCGGTCCGGCAATAATAATTATTAATAGTATTAAATAAGTTAAAAAATTAAATGATAATTTTAAAAACTTTATTTTTTAATATAAGAGGAATTTAAAATTTTCACTAGTTAATATAATATTTTTACAATTGTTTGTTTATTATATTTTTAATTTTTAATTTTATAAAATTAAAATTTTTAAACTAAGTAAACTGGATATCCATCGGATAAAAATAATTATCCATATCCATCCTGATATAATTTTAAAATATTCATTTCAAGATCTAAAATTTTATTTAATATTATCCGATTTAATTGTATTGATATCATGATATCCATTACGAATGATCCAATGCCATCCCTAACTGCAATGCTACAAAAGAAAAAGAATTTAAGAATCAAGCACCGCCACGATTCACTGCTGTAAATTCTACTAATCCAATCAAGATCCAATTTGAATCAGAAGACGCGCACAACAGACCGTAAGACATCCTACAAAGAGACAAACATTGTATTAAAATAATATCTTTCTCATCTTCTTTTCCTAGAAATCACACGGCTGCCAGCATTATTTAGTCAATAGGTTCATTTTTTATTTTCAAGCATCAGTATATATCCAAATCCTCAAAAACGTCTAATCATGGAAAGACACTTGAATCCCAGGAGGGGCAATCGTGATCATGCCCATTGCCAAACTTTGAGTTTTTTTTTTTTTTTTTTCTATAAATAGAGACCCAAATGGAAGAGAAATGGCAGGTGCTATCCAACCGAAATAGTAAAATCTCTTGTATTGAAAATGTGAGATTTTGAGGTTCAACCTCTGCTTACATAAGTGAAGAAGAAATTAGGTTGCTGTTGAACTAAATAAAAATTAAAAAGAGAGAGCGAAAGAGAGAGAAATGAATCTTAATCAAAGATCGAGTGATTGTCAGCTGTTTAAGTCCCCACAAAAAGCCATTTATTCCTCAATCAGTAATATATAAAACCAATCTCAGTAATATTCTTATATAAATACGTTTATAACATCAGAATATTAAGAATATAAGCTTATACCGATTATCATAATCAGCAAAAAAAAAAAACTCCAATCCTTAAACTAATTTTGACCAATTTCTTGTCAAAATACCAAAACAAGACTCCTAGTCATCTGTTTCTTTCAGTAAAAATTCTCACAAATTGAAGTATCTTTTACAAATACCATGCCTAAAGCTCAACCAATGAAGTTCTTACAAATCAAGGAAAAGAAGAATTTAGTCCAAATCATTGATAGATAAAATATTTTTCCTTGATAATCTTAAAATTAAAAGTATATTAATCACTACTTAACTTCTCACTCAGATCATGAAAAAGTTCTTACCGGCACTTTCGGCCATGAAAAATTTGTCAAGGTTGGTTGTTTGAGTCCCTGACAAATATTTTGTATTTAAAATTAATTTTTCTCCGGACCCTCTTAGCAATAACTGGGAAAGAGTACAATAATTGCCCGACTAAAAAAAAAAAAAAATTGACTTTGGTGGTCGGAGTCATGTACTCATGACCCCGTGTTAAGTGAGGTGGATTATTAGTAACCATACAATAATAGCATCATCATCTTTCAACAGAGACAAAATGACTAGCATTAATTAAGTTTTTCAAATGTTTTTGAAAAGTTTAAGAAACAAATTTTAATTATTAAATAGTTTGCCTACATAATTTATCCTCAACTAAAAAATACGGGAAATTTTGAGACATTTTCACGATGGTAAATTATTATTTTATCTCGAATCTCCAAGAGATCCCAACTATAATGACTTTTAAACTCATTAACTCAAATTATACCCGCCGTTAATCGGCTTCTCCATAGCCAGATAAGATCCATTAAAGCTACATCCACAATGAGCTTTAAAACTCCTAATCTCTAAGAGGAGAAATATTGAACCATTCTACACCAACCAACTTCGATTTTCACGATTGCAGTAAATTATATGAAAAGACGTCGTTCGAGCCACTAGTGTAGGTAGGTAGTGCATTTATTTTGAAACAAATTAATATAATTTTTCCTGTCATGAAGTGAAACGTGTAATTGGCAATGGGTACTATTCTAAAGCAAATACATTATCACAATCACACACATAAAATAATAAATAAAAAAATACGTTATAGTTTAACAAGAAGCATAAAGATATACTTTATCTTGTAACACTTCCAACATAACCCAACTTTTATATAATTTTTCATTAAATTACTTATCAATTTTCGCTTCTCCATAAGTGCTCAGCCAACAAGCGCATTTAATAAATCATATATTGATTAAAGGGCAAAAAAAAAAAGGTTTTAACTTCAATGCGACAAAGACATAAACATTGTAGATTAAAATAATATCTCGCTCATCTTCGTCGGAGAATATCGCCGACGATTTGCATGAGCAAATAGATATCCTGCCAGTTCGCGAGCCAGGTTCCGTAAAAGGATGCGTGGGGGAACAAGAGTTAAATATCCCCGCTTGCCTACGAGCATCGCCATCCGCTATACCAATTTCTATAAGAGGTATAAGATCATTCCGGCCAGAGGTCGAGGCGAGACCCGCCGACTGGCAAGGCATCATCTCCAAATTAGGTTCACAACAACACGCTTCCCCTCGAATCATGCACACGCAAGATCTCAACCACGATAGCCACGCTTCTCAACCGTATGCAACACGCAGATCTCACAGAACTACTGACAACGCTTTCTAACCGTATGAACAAAGATCCCACGTCAATGCTCATAACGCAGAGTCGAGTCCCATACCGCCTCAAAAAGCGAAACTGCGATTCAAGTTTATAAAGTGCAGCCCAACGGCGTAAAGTACGCAGATTTTAGATTAAAAGAAACTAAAAGAAGAGAAACGACAAAAACCATAAGATTCGCGGCAAGCATTCTAACCTCGATATCCGATTTCCGAGGCCGGCGGCCATACGAAACAACCGCAGATTGATTGTCTGTCAGGTACGCAGGACGGAGAAGAAGCCCGGCGAGGGAGACCTCTCTCGTGGACGGTTGATCGAAAGAGATCCGGTCGCAGAACGAGCAGAATTTAATCTCGCGTGATCAACATTTTGCTACTGCTCGCAAGGGACCAAGCAAAAGCTTCTGCTGACAGCAAGAGGGCGAGGCGAGTGAAAGCGGTTTTACAGTGAGAAGTAGTATTGCGCGGATGATAGAGGCTTAACGATTCTGACGCCGGTGGAGATAGCAAGACCGGAAAAAAGTCATGCTTCACCGGATGAACGATGGAAAGCGGCTGAGACCTTTGACAACCATCCCGCATGAGCCAAGTGAAAGCGCCGCGACCCAAGAAAGGGCAGAGGCGCGGAGGGCACCAGTCCCGATAAGGCGGAAGGTCAAACCACGTGGAGACGCGCGCGGTAGAGGTAACGACTCCACGGGAGAATTTCATAGAAGAGAAAGCAGCCCCTGCAAAGATGTACTTCTGCGAGGACGCACGGGAGGTGAACGCAGAGGAAATGTACAGAGGCAACACTTCAATACGTAGAGCAAGAGCGATCAAGTCAGCGTGACCGGTCGCAGCAGGGCACGAGGAGAAGGCGCAGAGCAGAGATTTACATGCGCGAAGAACAGCCCCTCGGGAGGTGGATAACGCTGGATTCGAGAATCACCGTCACAGTAGATCATGCGTTATTCTCGAGATTTCCGCCCGCACTTCAACGGAAGAACTGATCCTCAAGACATAGAGCGCCTAACCATATAACCTGGGTACAAGGATTATCTTAATCCTCAAAGCGCAGGGTGTTCCCCACTATCCCTCGAGGACGGTAAAACGACAGAAACTTCCTCAAGATTAAAACCTTCGAAAGGGGACAAGCGTGCTGAATTCGCGTGAGCAATTTAGTGGGCAATGGCACCCGGAAGACGACATACGACGGAGCCGAAAAGTACAAACAGGAGTGAACCCTTCGGAATTCATCAAGAGGTTTCACTGTCAGTCTTCGATTGAGCTTTCAACCACCCTCAGCAAAAGGGATCAGCATGCAGAAGATAGCAGCAGCGGTAACTGGTAGCTTATTCAAACGTACAACAGACTTAACAAAGGCAAGAGACATCGAGATCAAGAGAGAAATACCGCATTTTGATCAAGATACCAGCGCTTAGAAGGCAGAAAGAGAAAAAGCATTACATCGAACGGGCCGATCAGAGTGAGGATCACCAGAGCAGGTGAGGCTTGTAACCGCCATCACTTCATCATAGCCATCGCAAAGACGTCAAGAATGTACAAGAACTCTCCTCGCTCTTCCCTGGGCTTTGGAGCTTCGGTAGGGCGTAATGATTCTAAGATCTCCGGCTCTTAATCAACATTCCCACTCAGAAGCGTAACGAGGCACTTATATTTCCCCGCCCCTCAACTCAGAAAGTGGGGCGAACAGAAAGAAAGAAGGTGATCGACCGTAACCAGACTACACAAGACACTTCCTCAAGATGTCCCTCGGACGAAAATAATGTAGGATCGAGTGGTCGCACCTTCCCTACACCAATAACAAAGCTACCCAACAAGTGAGGGATAGAGGACGTTATCAGAGCTTCCATGGCACCTATGGCCATACCACGCGAGAGAGTGTAAAGATCTCAAGACCCGTGTCAAGATTCTGGAGAATTCCAGACCCTGGACGAGTTTATTAGCTGGACTTTCCGATGGTGGCTCGCAGAATTGCAGAGTGGTAGAACTTGAAAGGCGAAAGCAAATTTCGCAGAAGCGGTGATACTGGGGCCCAACATTGGCGTCGGAGATTCCAACAGATCGAGAAAAATTACGCCAGTACGCCATGACCAAGAAAGAGATTTCAACACCCCAAAGAATGCCAAACGAAAAGGTCGCAAGTGCCAATCATGCTGGACGAACGAGGATGGCGAAGAGATTCTTATACCCCACGAGGTGATGTTTTAACATCAAGCACTGCTACCAGAAGCCGAAAGGTTTGACAACGGATCGATTGACATGCGGAAAATACGCGTTATTCAAGTCAACCCTCAAGAGATTGAATAGCCACCTAAGGGTCGACACACCAATACCTCCTCAAGGGTTCGGAGGAGTGGGTCCTCCGGAAGTGTCGAGCTTATCACAATCGGTAGCCTCCCGGATGAATAAATATGGACCTCGTCAGAAGGGATGAGGGAAGCGTCCTCACAGATTTATCCTAGGGTCGGCTTTTGGGCGACAGAAAGTGTTGTCCAACCATTATCCGGGCTCAAGTAACGGTGAACGGGTAAGAGGAGGGTAACGGTGAGACCGCAGGATCAAGTAAGGTTCGCTACTCCTTGGGCAAGCGCCAGTGGAAGAATGCAGATAACATCCCCGACACCCGCGAAAAACAAGAACGGCAGACAAAGAACTCCAGGAGGATCCGAACATGGGGGTACCAGAGAGCCCGGAAAGGTTACATCGAATCGGCCGAGACGGCGAGAGCAGCAAAAGGTGAGCGATGAATGCTTTCACGCCGATGCTGTTTGCTGGACATTACGATGACATGCCAGTGGATCAATTCGGCGAGCATGTCATAAAACCGTCGGCAACAGCAGAAAGCGTGTTCAAGCAAGAAAGCGCGGCGAGTGCTTCAACCACTGCGAGAGGTACGAAGGCTATAAATGAAAGCGAGGCCAGTTCTCGAGAGCGTGGTTTATTCTGTCCAGCACTTCGAGCGACATCGAACGCGCCAGAAATGGTGTCGGGTAAAAGTTTGCAAACCAAGTCGAGGACGCGCTGGATTTCATTGCAAGGCGCCCAAAAGATGCCTTTCCTTTACCAAAGATCGATCACCTAAATAGATTCAACTACCGGATACGGTTCACGCCTTTCACGACGCTGTTCGGATACAACCAGATCCCCATGTACGAAGCAGGTGATCAGGAGAATTTCATCACTAACCAAGCGTGCTCGCCATGCGTAATGCCATTCTTGGCAAAACGCTGGCCACCATCAGCACGCGAACAAAGTCTTAAATGTGTTCCGCCGATTGGGAAAACCAGCTGAGTGTACGCGATGATACATGATCACCAAGTCCAAAACTCGGCGAATACGCCTTTACACCCCGAGGAGACATTCGAAGCTGGCGGCGATAGTATTTAAGCTCAACCCGGTATGTGCGCCGGTCGAAATGTCGTGGAAATTCCTCGATTCACGGGAGCTAGATCAAGCAAACCCGAAAATCCAGCGACAGATGACGCCTCGAACTCGGGCGAGATGCGAGCCTCACGGGAGGTTTTCCAAGGCTGAAAGCAGATCATATCCAAGGCGATAAGTGTCCCATTCTTTCAAGTGATAAGCGAGAAGAAAAATGTAACGACCCCGTAACGCGAAAGCCTTCCTAACTCAACAATATCAGAAGAAGCCCATTGGCCCAATTCGTGGGATGTGGGCTAGATTCAGATTGGCAGACGGACGGGCCGCCGCTTGTTCCAAGAAAAGGTGCTGGCGAGTTCAATATCCGATATTACACCAAAGCCAGCGCTCGCCGACGCCGGCATCAGATACCCAATTACGGGAAATGGGCACTGCTCGTAAATGCCGCTTTAAGCCGAGGCCATATATTTTCAAGCCGCCTTGCCTCTAGAATAACAAACCAGCCATTGCGTCAAACCCTTCACAAGCCAGATGCCTCCGCTGGCCGTTGGTCATGAGCGAAATGTTCGATATGACTATAAACCCCGCTAAGCAATGAGCAAAAGCCTGTGCAATGGCCGATTTCAGAATTGAATTTACGAGTCCAAGTGCTAGATCAACAAGATGCGCTACGTGCAACGCAAAACCTGTACGGGTAAATGTCCGATACGGTCATCGTGAGTCGTGTTCTGTGAGCAGTGGATCGTCTTTGGAAGCGTCCAGAGTAAGAGATCTCTTTATGTCAGAAAGCGCTGGAATTAACCACAAATAACCAGCAGCAGTACGGGTTCGATACAGGTCTGAATCGCTAAGGCGCCGTGGAAAGCGCATGACAGTTAAGATCGAATCGATTCACTGGTCATGAATCATGTCGTGGAAAGATTCCAACCAAGAGAGAGAGATTTTGAGCAAGACCAAGACAACAAAATTAATGGGGAAGTTCGAGGCAGCTGAGGCGATACAAATCCTGTGGAGCAGCATAATAGTCGAGCAGACATTTTACGGGATGGCAAGAGAATCGCACCCATCTAAAATGCCAAAGTCTGCCTTCCTGAAAGCGGAAGTTCCAAAACTTCTGCATCGATCGACCTCGTCCATGATAACAAAATGTCAACCACTGGAGGGACCCGATAGTTTCATACCTGTAGACGGTATTACCACGATGTTTCATGAGTCAAAGATTGCTGTAGCCTGAGCCCGTTCAGATACACGGCATTGATGGGTACGTATCTACGAGGATACACTACCTTTCCTTCTGCGTTCGACGGCGACGACGCTGATTACGTGATCGGTAGAAGACATGAAACGAATTTGAAATCATTCTCGGCGGAGGTCCCCGCCCACTCCCGCAGTTCTAAGCAGATATTTTCTGCCGATAATGCACCAGATGCGCAAGAGAAGACCAGCAGCTGTGTAACCGCCAAAGTTTTGCAAAATTTCTAACCAACCACCGCAGGTTTCACCTCCATGGCTCCTCGCCATTCGCTTCAACGTGGAATTGGATCCGACCGCCCATCACAGTGGATTTGCGAGCAAGAACACATGCAATATACATAGATTACTTCACGGCGGATAGAGAAGCCCCAGCAGGATCACCAGAAGAAAACAACAGACTTTCGCGTGAGAAACTCCGTCATTGACACGGATCCCGTGATGCTTGGTAACGGACAATGGCAGTGCGACAATCACAGCCTGGATTTCGCCGTAACCCCCTCAAGGATAGAAAGCCGGGATATTGTCATCCACCCTCAATCGAACGGACAAGTAAGGGCAACCAAGCACCATCAAGAGGTTTTCAAAACCAAAGTGCCGAGCAAAAAGCGCGCTGGTTTATTTAGGCGACGAAATGTCAAGCGCGGCATATAGAATAACCCACAAAACCGCGAATCGGGAGACACCGTCATGCTGACTTTTTGACATGAAGCTGGTCGTACCGAGATAGGTGGAATTCCACTACACCGGATCATTTAATGAAGAGAGAACGATTTAGCGATATGCTGAATTCTCGATTTAACGCGAAAGCAAGTGGAGCAAGCAAATGATCATTGTTTACCAATGTAGGTTGCTTGATTATAAACCGTGCGAATATAGGCAATTCGTGGCTCCGGAGACTCGGCATCGAGAAGAGTGAATCGGCACCAAAGATTCGACCTGCGAGCGCTGACCGAATCGAAGCGGCCATATAGAGTCAAGCGATACGGATGACCCGGCTTATAAGCCGGTTCGACGGACGGCCACGATGTGAAACGCCCATGGAACGCAAAGACACCAAAATACTTCCAAGAAGCACTTGTTCACATTCAAAGTTCTGTTTTTGCTCATGTTCATTATCGCTTATCTTTCACGCTTACGTCCAAACAATTTCACGTAGTTTAATCCTCGCCATTAATTAACGTCAAGAATTTCTTTCATTGAAAACCGAAAGTTTCTACGCAGCGCTCACTAAGTCTCAAAGCTATTTACGGTAGACGGGGTTTGCTGCAAGGTGATCTCGCTTACCACGGTATGCGCAGTAATCCCAAGCTAAGAAATTCCTTGCACGCAAAGGCTCACTAAGTCTCAAAGCTCATGCGAGATTTTGTTGCTGTGATCCGCTTACGCCACGGTATATGCGCAGAATCCCAAGCTAGAAGAAATTCTGGCATGCAGCGCCCACTAAGTCTCAAGGCTTTTATGGCGAGACGAGTTGTTGCAAGATCTCGCCGCTGGCCACGGTACAGAATCCTGTTAAGAAATTCTAAGGTATGCAAAGGCTCACTAAGTCTCAAAGCCTTACGGCGAGATTCGGGTTGTGCTGCGCTGTGATCTCGCCACCACGAAGGCAAAGCAGAATCCCAAGCTTAAGAAATTCCAAGGCGTACGCAAAGCGCCCATTAAGTCTCAAAGTCTCGCTTATGGCTGGCGAGATTTTAAGCCCAGTGTGACTGCCGACCACGCCGGCGCATGCGTAATCCCAAAAAAAAAAAAAAATTTTTCTACATGTTTGCAAAACCATATGCTCAACCGTAACCTCGCTCGAAAGCAAGACGAGACGAAAGCAGTATTCTCAAACGGAAAATGTTGATGATCGCAAGACGAGAAAGTAATCAAAAAACATTTTATTAACGTGGTTACGGCAAACAGAGGGATAAATTTCATAAACGTTGTTCATTACAATATAAAAGAAATATATCAAAAGACGGTAGATCGCAGTTCGAGCAAAGATCGGCATTGGACCTCCTCATGGGGTATCACCATCATCCAGGGTGCTCGCCGCTAACATCGTTAGGATCGCACGAGAGGAGAGGTTCTCCTCGATCACGATCGGGTTTCACCCTTCAAGATCCTCCTCGCCGCCTCGCCCATATATCGGGCAACACCAAATTGCAGCGTCATCCATCTTCGGATCGTGGCTTCCCGAGGACGGCCACGACGAACGACAGAATGCAAGTCCCCGGTCGTGACCGATTCTCCCTCTCTCCAAGTTCTCGACCAGAGTGAGGATCTCGAGCCCTCATACATAGCCTTCATTGCAGATCCTCTCTCGACCTGTAAACCCTCCTCGGCGGTAACGGTTCGCTGAGCAAGGATTCGCTCTATCGCCAGATTCTCGAGATCTGCCTCCCCGCTTTTTCCTGAACGCCACCTCCGGGTCGTCAGCCGATCAATATCCCCTTCATTTTCCTGGTCAGAAGACCAACCTTCGCCAGAATAAGCGGGTCATGCACCGGCGCTGAGCGCTTACGCAAGATGTGGCTCCCACCACCACCCATGTGCAACCGTCGAAGTCCTCCAGGTCCTTCTTGCTCACAAGTTTAGACAACTCATTGAGGTGAGGACCGTGTGTTCTCGCTTCTACCGCCAGTAAACGAGATCGAGGCCGATGGCGAGTAAGCAGGATCCGTGGTCGCTCCACCGCTTCCCCTCGACTTTTTACTGAGCAGGTAAAATCTTCATGCGCGGGACCGCCGCACGATGTTGGCCCGCTTGCAGGGCATCCTTACTCGTCCTCTTCGCGTCGAGGTCGAGAACGCTTTCGTCGAGCAATCACGCCCCTCCATCCTACGGCTGAAGTATCAAGCGAGACTCGAGAAGAGCAGTTCGCCGAGAGAATTACAAAATTGACCCGCTTGAAATGGGAAGTCAACACCCTTAAACTACAACACAAACAGACACTGTTGTAGAGACAAGCCAACAAAGTTAACAACTATGGATACAAGACATCTAAAAGCGAAAGCAGCAACCCAGACCGTGAACCAAAGGTGGGACCTGATATCCTTCCCGGCCCATTCAGGTAACCCGACCCCGCGACCACCAAAGAAAAAAGAACTTTCTTCCAATTCCCACCACCACCATGAGGTTCATAGCTTCTGTTAGATCGTAAGAAGACTACCAAGATTCGTCGCTTCTTACCGGTATTGTTCACCATCAACCGGCTCGCTGGCAACATCCGTTCCCCTAATAATATAAACAGCATTGTAGAAATTCCACCCATCGGGATTCAACCGACCAGAGCTAGATTTAGCTATATCCGCAAAGTAAGGCAAGGACACCTCACGTGATTTCTAAAGCTATCCAGACATGGTAACATATCCCCTGTGAGGCCTACGAGCATCCTTTTCTTCCTGGACCTTTGAGGTATCTCACCGTGAACGCTATACCTGTTCGGAGGTCATCGAGCTCACAAACAGGTCGTGCACGCCACGTAATCAATGGCATAATCACATGCTCTCGCCTCCCATCAGCACTCGCTCTTCCTGGGTCGGATGTTCCATTGAGACACCTCACCAGGTCACCTTCGCCATTCTCACCAACGATCCTCCGAGCCGTAAGATCTCCTCACCATTACTTCCGGCCGCAGGTGTCAGGAGACATCCTCCCAGCACTAGTCCCGACACTGCACCTAACGGGCTCTAAGGAATCCCGGTCAAAAGCAGACGGCGTAGCAGACCAGTGAAGTCCAACTCGCGTCACAACCCAACGACCTTCTCTTTTCCTTCGACATTCCCTGCTTTAACCACAACACCACCGACTACTACCCAAACAAGAAAAGAGAAATTATCTACAACTATCCGAGACCGCGAGATGTAAGAACACCGAAGTAATGGTTCACCGGTGAAAATCGTAGACGAGGACTTTTACGCCTAACTTTTCGCCGGAGAGACAGAGACGGAGTGGATTTAAATACGCTGCTCGGAGGATTTGGTTTTCTAATGGGACGGACTTCGGCGCCAAAGATTTAACAAATACCGAATCCCAGGCCTCATAACCGCTTGAATTCAAATTATGGAGGATTTCGCCACGCCACCGTCTGTAATTAAATTCGATACGACTCTTGGCAACCTTTTCCAGTCCCACGCTGAGCGAAGTATTATCGAAGTTTCACACGTCACTACATTACCCAACACCAAAACCTGGGGACCGCGGGAGAAATACATCGACGAGACCAGTATGGCGGAAGCAGATATTCCAAGGGCAGTAGCTCATGAGTTCCAAAGTGAAAAGCCTCGCGCTGGGGAACAGTGAGCGTAAATATCCTCGTCACGAAGCACGCTATCCGCTGGCGCAATTTCATAAGCAGGCATAAGATCATTCCGCTGTAGGTCGGAGGCGAGGATCCTTTACCGATCATAGCTAAAAGACATCATCTCCAAATTTCGAGAATTAGCACAATGTACCCACGCTTTCCCGTAACCGTGCGAACACACAAGATCTCACAGAACCACGACAGTACCACGCTTTCCTCGAACCGTGAACACGCAAGATCTCACGTAATCCACGACAACCCACGCTTCTAACCGTAATGAACACGCAAGATCCCACGCTTGCCTATAACGCAGAGTCGAGTCCCATACCGCCTCGAAAAAGCGGAAAACTGGATTCGTATAAAGTAGCCAACGATCAGATTTTGAGATTAAAAGAAACTAAAAGTTAAGAGAAATCAAAAGCCATAAAGATCTGCAAGCATTCCTCAACTCGATATCCATTTCGAAGGCCGAGGGCTTTTATACGAAATAACCGACAGATTCGATTAATGCACGTAGGACCTCCTGGAGGTTCATGGTGAGACCTCCTTGTCGTGACGGTTGATCGAGGTAGATCCCCGGTCGTAGAACGAGCGTAACCGGAATCTCGTGATCAACATCTTCTTTTCCTATAAACCACAAATTACCGCCAAAGACTATTTACCGTGCATAAATAGTTCATTTTTATTTCAAGCATTAGTATAATTCCAAATCCTCCCAACAAATCTAATCATGGAAAGTCACTAATCACACCATTGGGGCAAACATGATCACGCGAGGGCAACAAGTAAGGCGAAGGTAGAACGGCACAATTAAGGATGCAAAGAAAATCGATGTCAGTGATGCCAAAATTATTAAGCCGAGATGCAGCTAGCTCCAGATCTTCGTAGTCCCTCAAAGCTTCTGCTGAGATCAACGGTAAAGCTTATAAGTTCCTCGATACCTCCATCGTCTTATCATCATGGCCAGTTAACACCTCTACGATGATCGAAGAGCACAAATGGCATTCCTTCGCCATGTTCCTCAAAAACAAGACACCCCAAGAACCCTCACCGCTCCGAGTCATAATTTAGTATTTATATACCAGAGTGCTACTGTGAGACTAACGAAGTTCACAAGCCATGACTTTGTTCAAACGACGGTTCTTGACGGATGCTTTTATCATCGTTTATTTTGCAAATTCAATTGTGTCGTCATTGATAAAGACCCGAACGATCCAATCTTTAAAATGAATCGGATTATCCCCTTTCTTACGTGATCTTCTCAAGCTAGAAAACCAAATTCTTCCGTGTTCTTCAATCCTTGTTCGATATAAGATCAATTCCGAATCTCTTTGTCGCTCACTTTCAAATTCTTCACCATACGTCGAAAGGCCACTTTCACCCCTAGACAAAGCAAGCACTTTGATGGAAACATTTGCTCGACGATTGCTTCGTTTGAAGCTTTTTGCCCTTCTGATAATCGGTAAAGGCCAAGATGATTTAAAAGAAGCGGACACATTCCTCCTTCATTCAAATTTGGGCGAGGTTTCTCACCGAGCTTTTAATTAAGCTCAAAGACAAGGAACAACAAAGACATAACTTCGACATCAAATTCACCATTAACTGAGTTCTCGATCCCACCATTACCAATGGATGATTTTATTAGCTCTTTTTTCTCAATCGCTGTTTTCAACAACGCTACGGTCACGCCTAAGTACATAACCGACATACTACTTTCCTCGGGTCCGATTCACACTAATCCGATGCAGGTTCTCTCGACCACAAAAATTATTGAAAATTTTTCTAAGATCGATTTGGCGAAGTTGCTTGCTTTCTTTACTAACGCGGGAAAGACGCGGCGTTCAAAATAAAGGAGAGCTATCCGTCAATCGAGGATTTGAACGGCATTATCGAACGATTGGCATGTCGACGGGCCTTGTAGCACAAAGTATTTTCGACTTTCCATGGTCGGGCATTTCGCTGTTTTCGCCGCCATCTTTCTTCCGATACTCACCACGTATTCAGCCGCTTGTCGATTTCAGATATTCTCCCTTCTAATAATAATTAATTAAGTAACGAACAAGCTAAGCGTTTCCATGCTATTGTATAATTATTTTCGTGGCCTTGGTTGACTATATATGCATTCATTTTTTAATGTGTAAGATGTTACAAGGCAACAATTATTTGCTTAACATAGGTAAAGATAAAAGAAGTTGTCACTTGCAGAGAAAATGAACGAGAAATGTAGAGAATATCAGTATTTATCTAAAGCTTAAATGAATCTAATTACAAGCATTTATATATATAAGTGTCAGATGAATATTCTTACACTGCACGTGAGAGTAATGTGTTTGTTTAAGCTTAATCCATCATAACAGTATTTAATGATCCGGATCGCTATTACATCAACACTAGTAACAAATTCACTTAACTAACTAAACAGCTGTTTAATGTAATTAATCAATTCAACATATCTTAATGCTTCCTTCAAGCTCAAGGTCTCGGAAATAACATTGAGCTTTGAACGCAAATAATTGAATTGATCATAAGCCAAGGGTTTTGTAAGTATATCGGCAACTTCGTTCACTGGTCGAATGTAATGATTTCGAGCTTCGCTATATGTTTCTAAACGAAATCAAGATCAAGTTCAACGTGTTTAGTCCTCGAATGATACTTCGGATTGTCACACGTTAATGTCAAAGACTTTTGTTATCACACCTGAGAACCGGAGTACAACGACACCTTTAATTTTTAAGTAAGTAAGTAATCCATAGCACCTTTGCCGCAGAGCTAAAGTTTCTATACTCGTATTCAAGAAGGTTCTCGGACACTGCGCTTTTCAAGACCATGAAATCAAACTATTTCCCAAGTAAACACAATAGCCTCCCACTGATCTTCTATCATTTAAATCTGAACCCCAATCTGCATCTAAGAAAGCTGTGAGATTAAGAGATCTAGAATTATAGAACTGCAAGCCATAGTTT
Source organism: Citrus cavaleriei (assembly GCA_030448925.1). Taxonomy (NCBI): domain Eukaryota; kingdom Viridiplantae; phylum Streptophyta; class Magnoliopsida; order Sapindales; family Rutaceae; genus Citrus; species Citrus cavaleriei. The sequence goes on from JAUJEN010000228.1 coordinate 39,487, forward strand.
GCTATACTTTGCAAGTATCTCAAAGACTTTTCGCAAGTCTCCGCCAAAGGAGCATCACGGATTAGCAAGAAATCGAATGAAGCTTGTTCAATCCGTAAATGCAATCTCGCCTTGTTAAAGAATATATCAGCAGAACCAACCAAGCTTCAGAAGCGAGGGATTTTCAACACACGCCTTTGTCCTTAATCACCTTCTGCTGAGCTCATAGAGTTAACACCCTTTTCAGCTTCCAATTCAACATCCGAAGCTTTCTTCAATAAATCTCCTCCTATATACTTAGTCCGTTAGATGCACTCTTCACAATGTGACGGGTAACTTCAAGACATCGAGGAAGTAATTAAACTCTCCAAGATCCTTAAAGCAAATTACGTAATTTATTTATAACTCCTTCTACAAGCTCAGCCAGCTAACCGCTATCAAGATATCATCCACATAGATAAGTATACAACAATGTCTTCCGCCATACGATTTAACGAATAACAACGAGGTGTTATATTTGTAAGCAATAAACCCCCACCGCAAGAAGCGATGATTTAATCTATCATACTGTGCAGCCCCTTGGTGCTTGTTTAAGTCCACAAAGTGCCTTTTGGTGTTGACATATGACGCGATGGAACCCAGGATGAACAAAACCCTCGTGTTGATGCACGAAGACATTTTCAAGAAGATGCCATTAAGAAATGCATTATTAACATCTAATGCTTCATTGTCCAGCTTATATACATAAAGGTAACAAGGCTGTTAATAACTCTCGACATGCATCGCTAACAACCTGACTAAAGGTTTCCCAAAGAAATCTACACTTTGTGTTTGACGAACCCTTTGCAACCGCCTTGCTTTATACTGATACGCCGCCATCAGTGATTATACTTGACTTAATACCCATTTGCGCCAACAATCTTCCCTCACGACTCATCGAACCGTAACCTGTGTTTCATTTTTCTGCAAGGCTTCATATTCATCTTGTATAGCTTGTCTCCACTTAAGATCTACTAAAGCAGCTTTTACGCCTGGCTCCAAGCTTTCTATTTGATCGCCGCTAGTATGTTGGTTTAAACACTTCTTAACTTTTTGATCTAGTTACCATGGAACGGGTATTTCGGATTTACGTGTTGATAAAAGCTGTCCAGGTTTCGGGGTCGTCAAAGAGAATGATTACAGATCATCATTGGAGAATGAACTTATGCGACGGTTTCGAGATCATTGCATGATCATGGTTTCGTGAATTCCACTGCACTGTACCAGAGTCGCACCCTGAGCCGGTAGAGTCAGAGGATCATACGCTTATATCTTCAATGATCAAGTAAGAGAAATATTTGTAGTAAAGAAACCGACTATTTGTATTTTATGATTCGGCTTATAGAAGGAAAAAGTTCGAGTATAGAAACTCGATTCATTAAATGTCATGTCTAGAACATAAATCTTCCTGCAGGAGTCAAGACACTTATACTTTTATGGGATCAGAATCCAATCACAACACATTTTTGTAGTATGAAAAATTGAATTTCAGGTTACCGTAAGTGGAGTCGCCTATCGCAAATAACTATGATATCAGATCGGCTAAGTTTTTGTTCATATTCTACAAGCCGCTGATGAAAAGTTCACGATCTAATCTGGCTGAAATTAGCCAATATTTCAGGTTTAGTGAAACCGGAAGTAAAAAAAAGGTAAAAAATCGCGTTGAAGAATCTGACGAAGTGGAAAGGACAAAATTCGAAAAATAGGAAATAATTTTCTTCGATTAAAGCGGTTCCAGTTATCGATCCTACACGAAACAAAAGATAACGAAAAATGAAGATTTGTTTCGAAAAGCGTGAATATGGATTACAGAAAGAGGAGTATATAAGGATTTTGGTTAAGCAAGACGAGGTAATTTGTTTTATTTTGACGATTGACGGAATAATATGAAATTGTGGTTTTTGCGAAGGATTGTTGTTATTTCATACGAAAAGCTGGATCAACGTTGGTTTTGTTCATTATACAAGTGGGTTGTTCTGCCAGAACGACATTGTCATTTTATGCTTAAGTTTGTAAATGCGACTAACCGAGAAAAGTATTTCGTCGGTCTCGGTGACGAGGTTATAGATTTACGATCGAAAGGTAAAATGGATATCGCGGCCATGGATTACCGGGTAAAACGATTCCATTTTGCTTGGGAGTAAAATGGTGACAAAGAAAAAAAGTTGGACTCGAAATGATCAAAAGGGTTTCGGAGAACGAGATAAGCATACTGGTATAGTCATAATGTTAATTAGTATGATATCGGAAGTAATTAAAAGATGTATATAGAGGGTGCTTAAAAGACAGAACATATTTTCGATAGTCCAAATGATCTCGCAGCCAAGGTTCGAAGTTTTTTTATCCGAAAGAGTGAAATCGACAGTGTCAGGTATGTTGCGTATATGTGTAATTATATACATTCTGGTTTTGTTATTCACGAAATGCATCGTGAGATGGAAAAATGGAAAATATGTAAGTTTGAACATTTAACGAGATTTGAATTCGAGGCGTATGTACTTTCAGTGAGTATTTAAAAATTTAGACGCAGCGTATATCCGTCTAAAGGTAGATGTGCATTATACAATTATCAATTTTATAGTTACCAGAGATGAAAAAATTGAAAAATGTTTCATTGAACTGTTAATATCAAGTTGTTATTTGGAAAATAGAGAACTATATGTGAATGCTATGTATCAAAGTGTACTAAACGCGTAAATGTAGGATTTAAGACGAGTGATATATTTATGACCTGGGAAAGGAAAGAATCGATCCGGTCACAATTTGGCCCCAACAAGAAGTGCAATGCGGCGGACAAAGTGCATGCAGGAATTTGGTTCGTGTGTAGTCCATTAGTTCAAGAGCGTTGATAGGCTTGATGTTTTGATTTGCCGTGTAGTTTTTAATAAAATTTGAGCAATTTTAATTTGTTAATGCAAGAATGCTTGAATTATGTAAGTTGCTTTGTCGCTTGATTGCGAATGCTTAAATGACAAGGAAGTGGTGAATGAAAAAGTTCGGCAAGATCTACCAAAGGGCCTTGTTTGCAGAGAGATGAGTGTGCTACAATAACGGTAATGAGTTTTAATTTAAATAGGGTACGACGTATAGTGCCTTCATGCATGTATATCCGCCGCTTGGGTGCAAATCATGTAAGAATTGTTTATTGCTTTGCGGATCTCGCTTATTAATTACAAATGGTTAATATTCGCCATAACGAAGAACTCAGAATGATCAAGAATATCGCGGAAGCACGCTTTCGAGGCTTTTTTGATGTGGCGAGAAAGTTATAGAACGTAATATGTGTTTCATGGATGGTATATGGTTGATATGGTAAGTTATATTAATATTATTTTACTGCTATGTTCTACCTGTGGATAAGAGATGATTCTTCCGCTTAAAATTTAAGTGGATGGTTGGGATGAACGGACAACGAATTGGCAGAGATAGATTCGCCTTCCAATCAATCGACATGTCCTCGGCTTGTCCTAGAATCCGTAACCAACGCTTCTATAAAGGAGCATGCCTCAGAGTGAAGAGATTTCCAAGAATCGGCTGCCGATTTATGAGTTGTGATTTGTATTTTGCATAGAATTATTACTATAAGCGCCGATTTCAGAGAGCAATTCGTAAGATTACAGATGAAGGAGCTTTTCCACGAATGAACTAATCATTATCGGGCCTCAGATAGGATGTTTGTTTCACCGTAAAATTTATGATTGTATGTGAAACAAAAACATTATCGCCATACTTCGGAGTTGCTTGGTCAATCAAAATGATCCTGGGTACACTACTGGAAGTCAGGGCAAGTAAAAGTGATTTGGGAACGGGAACTGGAAGTGCTGAATGTGGGCGATGTAAGTATTTGACAAATTTCATGAACCCGTCTGCATTTAGAGGGATGATAATCGCAGAAGAAACGCGACATCATGTTATTGTTCGCATAACCCATAAAAAGGTGATTTGAGGAAAGAATAAAGCGAGCTTAGCCATGTGTAAGTAGAGATAAATTACGCCTTTTCAGAATACATATCCCGCAAATTTCGATGTAATAAAGTATTTCGCGATAAAATGAAGCCGATAATGGTTGTCAAAACCCATGGAAGAGACGTGATTATGTTATAATAGTGGTTGACAAATAGAGAAAATATGCATCGACCACACCTGCACGGGTATCAGCATTTGCCAACTACATATGAGATCAAGCTAAAAAACACCGCAAAACTAAAAATGAATTTAAAAGCCAGAAGAAGAATGTATAAGTGCCATCATAAACCAAAACACACACCACGTTAATGATAAACCAACTAATCATATCGATTCATTTACAAACATTTTGCATTTCATTAAATTCACCATTTTGCCTGTCATTACTGTAACTTCCTCAACACATACCGCAGTATCCCGTCTCGATATCACTATGTCGCATGTACACAATCCATATCTTCTCTACTCTCACTATCTTCTTTTCCATTGATTTCAAGTATTATCTACACTACCACACTAGTTCCACCAAGAGGGCTCAGAATCAAAGAATTCCATTACTTTCGCTGATCGATTTCTCTCACTCGAGTCCTTTCCATTTCCTTATTGCAGACCTGTGGATCGGCAAGACACTCTCTCGCTTTCGATAGACATATCAAATGATCCTCCATGCGATTTTGACATTAACGCCGAAATTTCTAAATAACTAATCGTATTCGCCTTTTTCATTCCTGAGATAGTTTCTATGTCTCCACTTTCCACATCACAATTTTCCTCTTCTGCAAATTTTACTGATCCATCCACACATCTATTCTCACATTTCACTGCTGCAGTTGATACCCGTATCTGCTAAAACAAAGTAATAAGTACAAAACTATTTTCGGCCCGCACAAACAATTTTATATGTTACCATCAAGTTTAATAAAATGGACCATCGCTCGTGCTAATTGTACCACGTAGTCCCTTTAAATAAAGTAATTTTCCATTAACTTATTCAAGACTTATTACGTATCATCCATCAACTTTTGTGGGTTAATTCACCCTTGTACCGCCATAACCTCCTTTATGCTTTATCCATTTTATTAACTGAAAGTTTTATCTCGCTCCAGGTGCTCCACATGTACCCGGACACATCGACCTATCCCTCCTAACTTTTGCATACAATATTGAATTTAAGTACAACATCTCAAAAAGAAAACACATTATCGCTAATACACATTTCAACCACAAACTCATGTATTTACAAAATGCCGATACATTTTTCAATTCCAAAGTTAACTAAGAACGATAAATTCTTCAATTATTCAATAATACTCCACCAATATGTCCTTTCATTTAACAAGACTAATCAAGGCTACTCATCATGCATTTATTCTTCACATCGTTACTTCAAAGACTTATCAACCAAACAATAAGAATCAAGCTTCCAATTACACGACGCTAACATGTCGTGCATATTTTGGTCATTTACATATTTTCGTGGGTTAATACAACGACATCGCTTTTACCAACAAGAATTTCACAGAAATCATTCCTGTGCTGCAATATTACTCCAAATATGTGTAAGACATCCTCCTATGTACGCCAAATTCTCTTCTTGTACCTAGTAATGCCTCGAATAAATTATGAAACAAAACGTGGCCCATTCCTCTTTGTACGCTTCTTCAAGGTTCCCTTTAACGTAAACAAAGAAACTGTGAACTTATATGTACTCCAATTACTAGGGACATAAGACCTGCATACGAGCAAAACAACATAAAAATCACTTTGAATCTATCGTCCACTGCCGTTAAATTACTTAATATTTCCTCCAAGTCCTTGACGTTAATTCCTCTAGATGATGCACTTAACAATTTTAAATATGATTCCACTTTTGTATTCTCACCCTCTAATACAATAGGCATCCCCCCATCATTTAATCCCATTATCTGACTAAAACTATTAGCGCTAAGCTCTACATCGATGCCATTTAAAACTAGAACACACCAATGTCAGATCAATCCTTTCTCTACTAACCATCCGGCGATGTTTTCCTTTTTAGCCTACCATCGCTCAAGTTCAAATAGACTCTAAACCCATTTCTACAAACCACGCTTCTTTGTTCATCGCATTAAACAAATACCATACAAATAATCTATCCGGGCACATCATGCGAAGAAATCGTCCTCGCTCTTTTCGGGTCGCTCGACTTGAACTTTTGTACTTTCATTTTCTCTCCTGAGGCAACCTTTAAACGTTGTCGCTATCTCCCTTCGAACCTACAAGCAGCTATCACGTAACACAACAATATAAACCTCATATTGTCATATCTCTTACTACTGCAAGCATAATATTCTTATTAAAAATTTCACGACCTCTTTGTAACGCTGCAACATGCATTTTTTTTCCTTCATTTACTATTGACGAGCCACCAATCAAGTCGAAAATAACTCAAGTCATTTCCTATTACTTTTTAATCCCGTATCCTCATATTCCAAACATTATTTTTTCATGCAAAGATAAATACTACAAATAGCTTATGAAACTATAATTATTACAAGCAATCACTTGATTGCCTTCAGCATTCCATTGCAATTGTTTCCATCGCAACATTTTCGTCATGATCCCTCCCGCTTCCATTGCCGAATCAAATTCAACATTAATTCACATTATATGTACGATCTTTATTCACTCAATCATTCGAAAACCTTTTTGTTCTCGGAAGCCAATTTTCCATTATCAACTCTCCTGTCACAAATAAATTACAAGTTTATTTACACCACTCACAGTCCGGCTGAATAATGGCACAACAATAAATTTATATTAACTCGCCTACGATATGCTCGCTTCATAAGCTACCATCATTCCGCGCGCCGCAGCCTCCGCCACTACAGTAAATTTTGTTGAACTCGCGTACATCTAATCTATCAGAAGATAGCATCAAACGGTGACGAAAATTTGTTGGCTTATCCTGAGTGGTGAAAGGTGGATTTTAATTATGTAGAATTAATTTTCAGTAAATGCTCGATTTACGACATAAATAATAATATGCTAAAACTTAAATTAAAACGGTATAGAATAAGTCTAAATCTGGAATCAGAATTTATTAAATCAAGATAATTCCCTATCGAATGGAACGACGACGTCAAGTATTCTGATCCGCATCAACACGCATCACAAGCAAATAATCCAGATATCGTCAATTAAATCATGAAATCCACATTTCCTGAACCACGCCTAATCAATATGACAGCATATATTATCGTACGCGCTAAATAATAATAACCTTATACTGTAGAGTTTTGCAACCACAGAATCAAAGCTTTTTATCTGCAAGATTACAAGATCAGATTATTTGGTCGAATATGTCAAATCATCCACAAAAAGCTAGCAGGTAGAAAGAAAAATAAATTACCTTAAAGGCTAAAGTAACCGAACGAAGTACACGATTACTGCCGAGACTTCACCTTCAACCCGTTTTGAAAGCGAAATTAAATACCTATAATCAATTAGGAAAATGAGTAATTTATTAAATAAAGAAAATATAAGATAGAGAAGGAATTAAAGAAATTAATCCTAAAAATGATCGTAGATATCAACTAGGGAGAGTTCTTTTTACAGGTGCTGGTAGAAAGAAGCAGAATCGGATTAACCTTAGCAATACGTAACTTAAATTCATACTGATCGCGCCATCGCCATCAAATAACAAATTCATGGTTCGACCATCATTTAACAAAGAATACCCAAGCCGACCGACTTTTTTGAACAGTAACTACGGTCAATCTTGGACGGTCAACGCCATTGGCTGAAATAACTCGCGCGATGACGACCGTGACGCCGGTATTTTTTCGTCTTAATCGACATATCGCCACGCTACCATCAACAAGACATGTTAATTTTAACAACAGGATTGTGGATATTCATCAACACGCTACATCATCGGTCAATGCTATCATCGATCCGCTCTATGTGGAACAGTGCTGAATAAAGAACGAGCTGGGCATCAGACACGTGGAATAGTACCGCATGTGAATAGTATCAATTTTCCTTTTATGCTCCTCCCAAGGTTTTCGACCGGCCCCGTAGTTCAAAAGTGATGTCCGCTTTTGCCGCCCCGATCTCTCCTTTATTGTGAAAATGACTAATGCCCCTAAAATACATAAATTACTTAATTAAAATAAGCATACACGTAATTAAACTGCTGCCAGCAACGTTAAATACACATAAAAGTAAAGGGTTGTTAAGAAGACTCAAAATGTAAACATCGTTTTCCTTTATAAATATGCATTTTCTAACATCAACACTACCATCACACCACCGATGAATGCCTGTGCACCATTTCGCACCTGACATTCTCCATCCAGACTTCCCTTCCTCCTTTTAAATCGAATGGCGATTTTCAATCTTTCACCCCTCGTTTCTTCTATTACCACGATAAACTCAACACGCGACGATTCGCAACAAATTAACGCATTGATAACAGCCACAACCCATGTTCATATACTTATCTATCAAATGTTTTCTCCCTAACAACACGTATCTCTTCGAATTGATTTCACATCAACACAAATCAATCGAACTCTAATTTCTTTTTCAAATTCTAAAATACAACCGCGAGCGCCTGAATGCAAGTTTACCGCTTCAATAGCTTGGTTTTGGTCAAGTTACTCTCACTTATTCGATTTCTATTCTCAACTGCTAGGATGGACTCAGATGAATCCAACGGCCAGTCCGAATACGCATAAAACTGCGATATCAGACGTCAGATCAGAAATTTGATCCTACTATGCGTCTCGAAAAGGGCAAAGAATAGCAACCAAAAGTTCTAAGGAATGATAATCGTTTTTCGCTTATGAAGTTTGGTGTGTGACGTATGATTTGTAATAGTGCAGCATTCATTTATGAGAAAGGCGCATAAATGATTCCACCAGAAGATAAGTGGTATTGCCGAGCTAGCAAGGTCACTTTATTTCCACACAACGATGCTTCCTCTCTACTACAATTCATTTTGATGTGCGAGGACAAATGCAGTGCCTAAAATTGCCCCCTTATTGTTCAAGAAACTGCTGAAAACCTGTATTCTCCCCTCAACTGATTGTAAAGCTGGATTGCACCCAATTTTGCTTTTCAACTAAAGTTTTTGAAGAATTTAAAGTGTTTAGAGCTTCGATTTAGAGCAGGGAATATCCATCAATATCTCACAGTCATCTACAAAACTTATATAGTATCATAACCATTCGAGGAAGGAATGCGTCTGGACTCCAAAGATCAATACGGATAAGTTCTAAGGAGCTTTTGCTTTCACGATGTCGAGTAAAAAAGGAATGATGCATTTTGCCGTATTGACATGCATCACAAAATCTAGCGGCAATGGGCGCTAAGGATGTCAAGACAAAATACATTTTATCATATGTTTGCTGTGAATGACCAAAACGTCATGAAACAAGTTTGGCTGGGACATTATTGACTTAATAGTTGTTTGTATGACACCCAGAACATGTTTTATTCTCACCGAATCGCATGATTACAAGTCGAGCTATTGAAAATAGAGCATAGAACTGGGGACTACATGTCGACATAAGAGCCGGAGACAAAGTCATTTTTTTCGGGACAGTTACCGACAATCCTCCTCTAGCAATCCTCGGCTGTGATGCACTTTCTTTTTGTCCTTAATAAAGACATATTTGCAACAAATTCAATGATTAAAATTGTTATTCTCAAGCAATTGAAATGCTAACTGATTTTTCGTGAGTCGAGGAACATATAAAGATATCTAAATGGGTACGCCATATGACGAGATACAGGTATATCCATTAAAGAGATGTATAATCATTGACCATTACCAACATGCAGAATCGATTACTCAATACTCTTTCTAAGATCTTCGGGATTTGTAAATTGTCACAGATGGTGGGTTGCCCCATTAATGTGTAATTTCAAGATTGATCAGCCATTTCTCCTTCGGTCAGGAGAAAAGTTCGCTTCGGGTGCTTGAGACCGGAAATGATTGTAGCCAAAGGTTGATAAAAATGAATAAAATCTTGGTTAAACTCCTGCTTCAGACTCAAATTTAATATGCCTGCTTAAAACAGATTGGCAAGTGATAGTGGCAATATTCGATAAAGGAAATTTTGCCAATATTAAAACCTTCACCATTCATGGCAAAAGTTACCATTGCCATTAAGCACCAACAAACCCATTTCAAGATAACCTTTTCCTCGATAGTTTAGTTCGAATGGTCCTCTTCCTCGATAGTTTCCAGCTTTGCATACCATTACCATTCCAATGGCTATTCCAATTACTCTCTCCCCACCTTGTATAACCTCTACCATAGCCACCTCTACCCATTATTCCCAAAGCATTTGTTCCAATATTATTGAACTGACACGATTATTATTAGATCTAGTTTGAGCCAATGTTAGCAAAGATAGTTCAATTTACTTCCTTGCTAGCACTTAATCGACGGTTTCCAAATTTCAGCTTCCACGAAAGGTGCTATGGAACATTCTTCATCGGCGGTCATTTTGGCAAGGTTTTCAATGTATACCACTGTGATAGTAAAGTTGACCTAATCCGCAGATCGTGAGTAATGAACTAAAGAATTGAGCAGTGATTTCCAAAGAATTCGCCATCCATCGAGCATATCGCTTTTTTAGTTTCCAAAGAAATCACTATGATTGATCCTTTTTTCAAATTGTTAAGCATTTTGTGAACCTTTATAAATGTTTTATCCAACCCATGTTCAGATTTCATCCACGCATCAAGAGAGGTCGCATCTCACCATCATACGTTAAATTTTAAACAATTTTGAACCTCCTCCTGAAATTGATCTTTATCCATCAACTGTATCCAGATTCCCTATTTACCCATCATCATTAATCAGCTGATTGTCATTTCTCAATGAGAAGATATCATTTGAGCTGGAGGATTCATTGAATCAATGATTCTAATAAAAATATCACAAATCCATATGATAATATAAAATATTGAGATTATATTTCAAATCCTCCCTTTCCATCATTCAAAAACTGCCCACTGATTTTCAAACTGATTGATTGATCAACGACTTAACGATCATAACCATCTTTAAAACGATATTTCCCTTGAAAGTTTTTAGTTCTTGTTCAAGATCTTAGTTCAATATGGTAGATTGCAGATTCTTTATTTATAACAAAATGAGTGATAATAGATAATAACTTGAAGCAACACGACACGTAATGAAATTACAAACTAGTGGTTTTAATTTAGACATGTGGGATTCATCTGTAGCTACATTACACGACGTTTCATTTTCTCTCACTTTCTTTCTTCAATTCCTTCATGTTCTTGTCTTGGAAGTTAAGAGATTTGATTGTCGGTGTTGGGATGTTTGCATGATTGTAGTAAATGTGGGACGTGGAATTTGATTGCTTCTTGATCTGCGGCTTATACGTGTTGACTTTTGCATGTTCAATTTTGAATCACATAAAATTAAAATACTGGAACAAAAAATGAAATTAATCAGATATTACGAAAGGTTCTGCATGAATTGTATGTGTAGCTCAAAATTACTTATTTTATCTTCACCATATCATTTAATTTACTAAAATTCTAGTGGAAAACAGAAGTCGTGGCACAATGAGATAGCATAAACTGGTGGAGGACTTTGTTTAAGAAAGTACACATTCTGCGTAAATTAATTATGAAACAAGTTTTAAATAGTTATAATATTTATTTTTCTTTATCTTTTGGAAAAATTCCGCTTCTCATTTTATGTATAAATTCCTCAGCCGAATGGTGATTTAAAAGAAAAATTACTAATATTAAAAAATCTGTTCGTATATATGGTAACAATTTATCATTTAAGTAAATGTTGTCATGTAATGGGGAACAATATCATTAAATGGCACTGTTAAGTTTCTCCGTTTCTAACATTATTTATAATAATTATTGGAACCAGTTAGCAAATTTGTTTGCAATCATATTTATAAATATTTATAAATTCAAAAGTTGACTTGCTTGGTAAAATCTTTCTGTTTTTTTTCCTCCTTTTTGTAAATAATATATCACTATTTTTTATTTTTATTTGCGAGATGTATCATCTTCATTTGAAAGAAAGCCAAAATAGGAAAATTTGAAAAAACAATCAATAGCAATTACTGATGTTCAGTTTCTTCTTTCAAGTCTCAATTTAATAGAAGTCTTTAGAAGACTGGAAGTCTGGAATCAAAGCAGCGAATAGCAATTGATACTCCGAGTGCGGGTTAAGGATTTTACAACAATTAATGAAACGTGCTTAAATAAAGGCTGTAAAGCAGGTTTGGTTTCTTGAGAAAGTTGGATTGAAATGGTCTGTAGTTGATGTAATTACGTGTGGTAAAGAAGATTGAGCATTAATGGTCAGCGAGAACTGTAGCAAAAGGCGGCAGTCGAACATTCATGTTACAAGCTATGAATATGTGGATGCCAGTATGATTCAATGGAGTGAAACGTTCAAATTCGCTTCTGGTTTGTTGAAAGAAAACTATGTACCACGAAATGCATTTTGCTATATAAAAAATCATTTACATTGGGCACTGGAAAATATTCTTGGAAGTTCAAATCACACTACTGAAGTTAATTTTAAAAAAAAATTAAAGAAGAAAACACTATTGCACCAAGAGGGGTTTGCTATTAAATGGCATTCATGCAAAATTAATTTGAAAAATGTACCATTAACTTGATTTTGTTTTTATCCCCCTGCAAAATATTTCACTGCACTGGTTGTTCTCTGGTTCCTCTAGGATTTAATTATATTACAAGGTGTTTGAACTTTTTTTTGGGGTACAAAAGGACCCTAGCAAATGAGGAAAACAGCTCTAGGGCATCATTAAACAATCAAAAATTCAGTGAGGTAGATGAACAGGTGGAACTCAAGGGGAGAATGAGTCATTCTCACAAGGAAGTCGTTAAGCGTGCTGGGTCTCTCTGGCTAATAATATGATGTATTGAAACATGCTAATCTCAAGAGGATTACCTAACTTTATTAAAGAACATATATGTATATATATAGAGAGGAGAGAGCATAATAAAGTGATAAGTATATTTTAATTCATTTTACTAATAATTTCTCCATCTTTTTTCTTTATATTTTACTTTAAATATTTGGTATTGTTTTAGCTCATTTAATTTAGTAAATTATATTTATTGTGTTAATTTTATCTTAATTTTTTAATTTTGTTATTTTAAGTATATTCTAGATTAAAGAGAAATTTAATCGGATCATTTAAGAAGAAATCCGCTTAGCTGAAATTGAAAAAAGAAATAACTGAAGATTTTGAAGTCAATTAATTGTTTGATGCACATTCGAAGCATATGGGATTTCATGACATCAAAGACTTTGGGAACGAGCATGCATAAATGGAAACTTTCTGCTTAACGCGGCATACTTTTATAAGTTGCATGCAAGATTCACGCTGTCAATAAAACGTATTTCGTGATAATAAGATCTCCAATGTAAAGACTAAACGTAACACCAAATCACCTTTACATCATTTTTGTAAAATACTCTCCAACGTAACACCAAAATCAAACACCAAAATAGTGTAATGTTGCACCAAATATAGGTAACACTATCTATTACACCATATTGGAAAGTGCTAGGAAAAATCAAATATCATTATTACTTTATCTTATTTATATATATTTCTATTTTATATAATATTTGTTATTATTATTATTTTGTTATTTTTTTTAATTTCATTTTTTTAATTTTTGAATATTATACTAATATTTTTAAATAAAAAATATTCAACATTAAAATTAATAACAAAAATAAAATGCCAATACACTATTAGATTGCTATATTACAAAAAATTAAAAAATAAAATTAAATTCATCATTAAATTAAAAAAGTTACTACTACTAGTATAAATTAGAACAATTATTTAGTAATGTGAGATCATTGTCAGATCTCCAATATCAAAATATAATAATATTATTGGAAGTATTTTGAGATGAATTTTATTATTGTTATTGTATTTTCACATTAATGTAATGTTTAATTTTCATAATGTACTATAAATTTAGCTAATTAAATGCAAATTCTATTAATTTTTTTTTGTTAATCAATATAAAATTACCACATTAATTATCTATATTAATAGTAATATTTATTGTGTTAATTGAATTAATTTTTGAGAATTAATAAATATCAAAAGAAGAATATTCTTTTGGTAAAATTTGTGTAATGGGGTTGAGATAAAATAGCACTTAGTGTGAAAGATACATTTTGTGTTGGTGTTACACCAAAATGGTGTTATGCATTGAGATGGCTTAAGTCTGCCTAAACTAAATTACATGCATGGCATTATATATGGCAAGCAACTAGTGAAAAGAAAATTGTCAAAAGTAAGGTATAATATGGTAATTGAAGGAAGCAAATCAATTGCTTTAAATTGAAATAACCAATGATTCGGCTACATCTTACATTATAAAGCCAACTTTTGGCTTTTACTCAGGAAATTGGCAAACGCGACATACTCAACAACCGGCGGCTAGAAGAAAAGAAAAGAAAAGTTTGAAGGAAGTAAAGCAGAACAGCGCACGAATTAATTTTCATAATCGGCTTATCAATTCTCTATTCTCAATTCAATTACGCGATTGCATTTTTATTCCATTATGCTGAATTCCTAAACATGTTAAGGCATGCATTAATATCAATTTCTCTATCATTCAATTTATTTAATCGAGATTGTTTATATTCTTCTAAAATTGTTCGCTATTATTTTATTCGGTTATTCGAGCGCCAATTGGGAGCAGTGACTCTAATAATTTCTATCGCTATATTAAAATTTTCGATCCCGTAATCGTCTTTGATATTTTAATCACAAGAATGTTAGAATAACATTTCAATCGGCAACATAACCCAAGCTTAAATAATCCCAGCCATGTTGCTTATCGCTAGATCAACTCAATATCTTTCTCTCATTTAACGCCATTATCTAAATCTAAAAGAACTTATTTAAAATTACGACCCGGCGTAGATTAAAAGGGCAGTTTTGCTTACTTAACCCATTAATACCTGCCAAGAAGACAAGACTAACGTAGCCTTATCGTTATTCACTACCGACAATTTCACGTAAATTAATTGATAAAATACATATTACGCAAGACGCTTGTGCCGCAAATTCATCCTTAACCAGCTTTTCATCATTATTATTTCTTTTCTTTAATTGTAGGTTTTATTAAATTATTGTTTTTTGTACTAATTTCTTTATTTCGCTATTCATTTAAAATTTCATAAAACCCCTTTTATTTATAATTGCATTTTCTTTAATTAGATTAATTTATATTATTACCACTATTTTATTTTAAATCCTACTTTTAGTTGATAATAAATACAACAAAGATATGACTCCATCTTACTTCGCTTTACTGGCTATTTATATTAAGAAGTATGCTTTAAATTCTATGCGACCAACCATTAATTACCATAAAGAATAAACGTCTCAAGGAATTTCAAATAACCTCAGCAAAATGAGGGTTACGTATCAAGGTATTTATTTTAATTAAATTTAGGGGGGTATTTTACGATTGTAACCCTTTTTATTTTTCAAAGATTTTATAAAATAAAATTGTCTTTTAATTGCTTATGATAAAATTATTTCTGCTTAAAATTATTTAAATTAAGAAGGCAAAAAGTTTGCTTAATTTGACACAAATTTTTAAAAAAGACGGTACGTAAATTATGTTAGATTCGCGCTACGTATTTAACATATGAAATAGACAAGAATGATAATTTTCCTTTATTTAAATAAATATTATGATTATCTATACAAATTAAATCAAATTTATATTTTTTGTGAAAAAATATAATAAAAAAGAAGAAGAAGAACCCTCCAACTTGAAGGACAAGAGCTTGAATCCTCAAGACACTCATTCCGATCTTGTAAATATAGATTTTTTGAGTTATATACGTTAGGGAAAATGATTTTGTTATAATTTTATAAATTTATGTCCGTTACAAACATTGTCACCCCAAACGCCTCTTAGACAATCGAGTACATCAAGAATTTAACATAAATTTAATTTGATACAAGGAAATTCAACCAAATGGCAAAAGAAGTGGACAAAAATAAATTTGGGCCCCTCAGTGTTGGGTCAGCTTAACGCAGCAAATTTGTCTGGTTCTGGCCCAATCGATCGAAACAAAGAAACAGGGAAGCCTCGAACTTGTAAAGCCACGGGTTGCCGTGGATCTTGCTATTGGAACAGAAAATGGACAGCGTTGCGAGCGTACGCTACCGTTCTGAGGCTGATTCGGCGTTTGCCAAAGACACGAGACCTTATTATGCCAAATACGCCCGCGAAAACTTCGCTCAACTATGAGAAGTTGACGCCAACGATGCCAGCTTCCCTGACGAGCGCTTCCTTTCCACAGAGTTTATAATCACCCATCTGGGTCCTCAACAAGTGCTCGATTCATATATACCTCACTTTTTTATACATAGTATGTACTTATAAGTGCTTGTGCATACGTATATTGGATTGATTTTCGAGTTTTGATGACCCATTTCACGTTTTCTTTGCGAATGCAGTATAAGGTAGAAGAATCACGCCGATAAGTTGAAGGAGATATGTTGCATAGCATGTTTGTGTCCACAAGATGTTTGTTCTAATGGCTAAATGAGCAGTGACACCTCTGATTTGTCTTCTTGCTTGCTAAACGTGATATTTTATAGATTTTGGGTTGATAGCTTGTACGTTTTAAGAATAAATTGGTGAATTTGGTAATGCAGTAAATCGAGTGGCAGTTTCCTGCAATGGACCGGAATAGTCTTTGAAAGCTTAACTGCTGCAATTCGCAGCCTAAATGCGTTTTTATGAGTAGGAAGCTTTAGCATCTAATTGTACTACAATAAAGTTTGTTGTTTTATTATCACGCTTATTGCCTGCACCTCAATATGCAACATATTATTGCTTTATTGCGCTTCCTCATATAATTTGTTTAATAATGTCAGCTTTTTTTTTTTCTTTTTTTGTTGGGGTAGTTAATTTGTCTTTGAATTGATGCCGATGTCGTGGAGCTGCTGTCACGTTCTTTTATCTTTTGCCGAACGACAATTTGTCAAGACTGATTTCGCCCATCTTCTCCAGGGAATTAGAGTATCCGTAAGGGACGATATTGATAAGCTTTCTTTGGTGAAGTAGGTACAATGGTCTAATTCGAGATTCCTAAGAATCAACTAGTGAAATCCAATATTTTGGTATTCGTGAAAAAGGAGTCATCCGTCAGGTTTAGGATTCAGCCATATTGTTTCATATAGTTATAAAAAAGATTATTTGTTTACTGTTACGGTTTCATTTAGATAGTTATTTGCATGGTTTCTCTTCCAGGAACTTTCATGCTAAACTGGGGTTTAGATGTGAATTTTGCTAGATCAGATGGGATGAAATGCACGGAAAATCATATAAGTAGTAACTGTCAATAGGTTATTGTTCGGTGATGATCATGCTGGGAAGTCTAGGATTATTGGCAAATGATGGTATGATAAGAGCTTCAGCCTGGTTAATGCTGTTGGAGGATAGAAGCATTGATGTTCACACTTCCAAAGAATCATTTTTCTTCTGGATAATTTGTTTAAAGCACTAATGTTGTCATTGGCTAACACTTATTTTGGGCACCTTGTAAAGCTCTAAGCAACATTGTTTATAGAGTAAAACTTTTATAGTCAAGCATGTTCGGATCAAATTATTATTTTTAATATGAGGTTATAATTTCCTTAATCGAGGTATGGTCACAAAATTATTATTTTGATTAGTTATTTCTAGTGCAAGGATATAGAGATAAAATATACGCTATTAATAATTATTTAATGGAGCACAACAAATCCAATACAGGCATTGATAAAAAAGATAGATGAAGTTTTAAAAAGTTTGTAACATACATGTATATAAGTTGGGAATAGCGTAAAGTCATCTTCAATAAATCATTGTTTAGAATAATCTTAGAAAAAAAAATATTTTATTACATCTCAAGCCTATAATGTAAACAACATATATTTTTTGCAAACACACTGGTAATTACTTACTATCTGAGGTAAGTTCTTTCCAATCGGATGTAGAAATATTAATAACTTATTATAAAGTGTAAATTTATTATTTATAACTGACTATATGGAAGTTATTCCTGTATAGAGTTTCACTATACTGCACTGATTTTGAAAACATCTTGGTATCTATTATAGACGCCATTAACTTTTTAAACCTAATACTCGTTTGCCGGCATTCTTAGGAGAGGTTAAGAATTTATTGAAGTTGATGCCATGAAAATTCCTAGTATCAAGTTAACGTGCTGTCGAATCTATGATCCAAAACTACAAGTCATGATCAATTCTTTACATGTTACTTCCGTTGAACACTATTCATCTGCAGACTTGTTTGCATGGCTTTCTTCTTGTAGCGATGAACTCAATATGGACTTGTTGACAGAAGTTAACGTGGCTGAATTTCACATCGCTCCCTCTTACTTTCGAAATCAGTTAAAACTTGATGCTTTGAAGGCTTCAAAGGGGGCATTAGAATTTGCTGGCGGGCTGTGAGCGTGGGCGGAATGTCGGCAGTTTGGGGCTGCGTCCAGTTTGTATAAGATTGTAAAGAGTTGCAATCTGTGAATAGTTGATACAACAACGCCATTGGAGATGGTGAAGGTTGAGACATCAAATATTAACGGAGCCAACGATCAACGAGGTGTCGGATATGCGACATCCCATACGACACGTTGCAGAAACAAATGTCTGAATTCGTAATTCGACTGATCCTCTCCTCCCTCTTCCTTTTCCTTACAATATTGGCTTGCTTGTCCACGTGTCTTTCATTTTTATATATATATATATATGGAGAAAACTACACTCACTTGCCAGCTAAACCAAGATCATGGAACTCATTGTCACGGGATGCGGTAAAAAGCGATTTTTTCACTTGCTCTATGTTGTCTGCTTCTTCATGCCCAGTCATTTACAGTATTATCTGGCCCAATAAAGATAGATATCACTTTAGTAATTTCATAATCGAGGGTATTATCTTGAATGAAACTGAAGAGGATCAGTCAAATTCTTAGGGCCCAAAATTTGAAATGACGGTACATTACCCCAATTACCAGTTTACATGCAACATCGTTGCTAATTCATCAACAAGTGCCAAGGTAAGGGATAACCTCTGATTTCGTTCTACCTCATCAGATTAAGATTTGATCATGCGCAATGGGGCTCCACGGTTTCATCCCTTTGATCTTTCTAGTTTTTTTAATGGTTTGCGCTCGGACTATTAGCAGTCCTGTTAATCTATCGAATTACGTGAAATAAAAAGATGACACCTAAGAGTCTTTATTTGACATTCTTAAGTCTTTATTTTATTATTCTGATTGATGCATTTATCTTAAAATTGCAGAAAAGCCCAATTGTTCTTTACTAATAATGTAAGCTGGTTGTTTTAACAATTAATTTAATTTAATCAATTATTTAAATAAAAAATTATACTCTTAAAATTATTATTTAAAATTTATATTTAATACAATAATTAAATTTTATTTATATATACTTTTTTCTTACAATTATAATTTATGTTGCACTACCTTTTATATCATCATAATGACAAGGAAACATAATAAAAGTTTAATTGAGGTTCATGATACGGGTTAATTTAAGTCGTCATCATACCTCAATATTTATCATATTAATTAATTTGATCACGTCTCTATTAATACGTATTGATGGCTCCAAAGTTTAACTCAATGATTAATTAATAATTTTTGATAATTTTGTTGAATAAATCCCACCCATTTAATTAAATAGTGGCCGATGGGAATGAAATTTTAGAAGGTTGTCGAATTGCCAGTTTGACCCTCGCCAAAGTACTTTCATTTGGGAGGTTTTATTTTCTCCGTACTTGCTGCAAAATGCACAAAATATTTTCATTCTTTCCAAGAACTTAACTTAAAATTACCCTTGGAAGTGAAACTCAATGAGTTTGCAGCGGTGAGTTAACAGAAAGAGAAGAAAAAAAAAATCGGTTACATATGGAAGAATAACGTTGAGAGGCCAAACCACGGTTTTCGGCCAGGTGGGTTTGACTGAAAATAGCCGAAACAAAGCCTTGGAAAAACCGAACACCCTCATTGTAACGGCTGCTCTCAAGTTCAACACACCTTAACAACTACACTTGTACCATTGATGTCGCCTGCCAATCTCACATGGTCACATTCACATCATAAAAAAATTAAAACCAAAGAAATCAAAAAGACCAAAAGCTTGAAGCTACCTTTGTGCTGACCTTGGTTGGTGGCTTTTGATGGTTGGATAATGGAGGATTTGATGGCTAATGCGAGGCCATAAGTTTTCTAATGTTCTCAGATGATGTTGTTTTGGGTCTTGATTTTAACAACATTTGCTCTTCTGTTTTTTCTGCTAATGAAAAGTTCTCCAACAAGCCTTTGCTTTGCGACTATAATAAGCAAAACGATGGTGAGACAGCAGTATGGCGAAACAACAGCCAATAAGCGTTACATCTGTATCTGCATAACTGCAGTGATTCTCTTCTTCAGCTTCTTCTGGTAACAACAGCAGTGCAAATACTCCTCCAAATCTCCACTGTATGTTTATATTTCATAAAAGCCATCTTTTGGGGTTTCTCAATAAAATTTTAAAAGGGAGAAAAAAAAAAAAACAGTTCATCCTCTTGTCTTCTTGTAGAAAAAGAAATGGGTCAGGCCAAGAATCTGTTCCGCGTCAAATTTAGCTACCACAACAGGTCCAGTGGTGTCAGAGAACCAGCAAAAGAGACAAAGCTGCTGATAACCCATCATCTACAGCCCATGCAAAGGCTGCCAAGAAAGAGAAGTTAAGGACCGAATCACGGTATTGCAGCAACTTGTGTCACCCTTTTTGGCAAGGTGCAAAAATTTGTTAATTAGAAGGCAATTAATTGTTAAAAGTTTTTATTTAGTTAATTAACTATTGAAGGTGTTGCAGGTAGAAAGAAGCAGAATCGGATTAACTCTTTAGCAATACGTAACTGAAACGAAGTAAGAT